>BQNB010001640.1:0-77559 GCA_026074375.1 Tanacetum coccineum | reverse complement strand
GACCAATAAGAATTTAGTATTATTAATTCTTATTATTTAAATCAAAAGGGTATAATAGTAAAATACATTTCACTTTTTTTTAATTTCTATTTAAAAAAAGTTTTTAATTTTTTTAGTTTTTGATTTTTTTTTATTTTATATTTGTTTTTTAGCATACATGTTTTTAATAAAAAATGTGCATATATGTTTTTTTAATATTGTTATTTTACACATGTTTCTTGCGTTCAATTGTTTAGACACCACTTTTGTTACTTAAAATGGTAATTACACATATGTTTCTAATGTACATTCTTTAATTTTTGAAATTTATAACAAAAAACATAACCATATACATGTAACCTTTAAATTTATAACAAACCAAAACATAAATTGAATACATAAATTTTGATATAATATGAAATACAACTCAAATACAAAATGTATCGTCTATATATGTAGACGTCATTCCAAAACATGTGTGCACTCTTCTAAGAACATATGTGCACTCTTCCACGAATATACGTGCACTCTCCCACGAATATACGTGCACTCTCCCACGAACATACGTGCACGCTCCACTTTCTCGTCAAATTTATTAGAACATATGTGGAGGCTTTCTAAAAAACATATGTGCACTCTTCCAAGAACATACATGTACGCTTCCCTTTTCATCAATTTTGTTAAAACATATGAGTATCCTTGTGAGAACATATGTGCATGATGTACTTTCTCGTCAAATTTATTAGAACATATGTGAACGCCTTCTAAAAACTGTTAGCATGGCAGATTAACATTATATAATCAATAATTAGTTGTCATATTGATTAGTCGATCAATTAGTAATCATCTAGTCATTGATTTGGGTCTATCCATTTATCCATTGATTAATGTCTATCCATTTATCATTGTACCCCTATAAATTGTAATCTATGATTAATGTAATAACACACACAAAGTTTCACCATTCTTACATGGTATCAAACGCCATTGTAGATCCTCAAAAACAATAACCCTTTATCACAAAATAGTTGTCCTCCAATCATTGGCAGCGATGATTCAGAGGGATCCCAATCGTACATTTTCCTATTCTCTTATTAGTTTTCATATTCAATAAATCAAGTGTCTCGTATGCTTGGGCTCTCTCTAGAAAAATGAGGACCGTCATGTTGAAATTAATCTGATCAACCCTCTCCCAACCATCACCATCGTCAACTCTCACCAAACCATCTAGTTGAAATTGCAAGCCATCAATCAACAAAACTTATCTTTTATTCTTTGTTTTATAATCGGAGATCATTGATATTTTTCAAAAATAGTTGGTCAAAAATTTGCGCTCCTACCTAAAGGCAATGCAAGCCATGAAAAGGAGGATGCCGCAAGTAGCAAAACAACTATGTCGATGAATATAATTATTCTTTCGTCTCAACAAACAACAAAGAAGATGCTAAAAGAAGTAGCGCTTTTCAACTTATGTAGTGGAGATAATTTGTAGTTTTTGAAAATAGTTGGTTGATAAATTGTCGCTCCTACCTAAAGGCAAAAAGTCATGACGTTAAAATAAACGTCACGCAAAGGAGGAAGTTGCAAGCAATAAACCACTATGCCACTAAACACAATTATGTTTTCGCTAAAACAAACAACAAAGATGATGATAGAAGAAGAAGAGGCTTTCAACTTATGTTCCAGTTTGTTCGTCGAGAAGCCTCCCATTCAAACTGTAGGGGAGTGTTAGCATGGCAGATTAACATTATCCAATCAATAATTAGTTGTCATATTGATTAGTTAATCAATTAGTAATAATCTAGTCATTGATTTGTGTATATCCATTTATCCATTGATTAATGTCTATCAATTTATCATTGTACCCATATAAATTATAATCTATGATTAATGGAATAACACACATAAAGTTTCACCATTCTTACATGGTATCAGATGCCATTGTAGATCCTCAAAAACAATAACCCTTTATCACAAAATAGTTGTCCTCCGGTCATCGGTAACTTGCCAATGATTCTAAGGGATCCCAATCGTACCTTTTCCTATTCTCTTATTAGTTTTCATATTCAATAAATCAAGTGTCTTGTATGCTTGGGCTCTCTCTAGAAAAATAAGGACCGCCATGTTGAAATTAATCTGATTAACCCTCTCCCAACCATCACCATCGTCAACTCTCACCAAACCATCTAGTTGAAATTGCAAGCCATCAATCAACAATACTTATATTTTATTCTTTGTTTTATAATTAGAGATAATTGATGTTGATCCCAAATTAAGATCTATTCTTTAGCTTGTAAAGATTAAGTTACTTTAGATAAATCCAAAACAACTATGGTAGAAACTTTGTGAATACTAAAGAGTATGTAAAATCTACTCTTTAATACTTAGAAGAATGTTAATGAAACAGTAAACTTTAAGAATAATGATATAATTGAAAAGCTCCAATATTATTATTATGAATAATACGAGTACTCTGTGTAGTACTAGGGTTTACAACCTTGAAGCTATATATCAAAAACGTCTATTACTATTGTGCATGCAATACCATAACCTAGGACCTCCTTTTAAACACTAAGGAGTCCTTTACAAGATAACTACAAATCTTCTATAATTCTAATCTTATACGTATATCTTTTTTAACTATGTAAGATATACACTGAATAAGTCAATACATATCACTTTACACGTCTTTATCTCTTTAGCAGTCTTAAGTCTTCATGCAACAGTCTTAAGTCCTTCAGCAGTGTTAAGTTAGTACTGCAGTACTAACTTACTTCTAGCAGTACTAACTAGTTTAGTACTGGCAGTTATAACTTGAGCAGTACAAACTCTTGGCTTGGCAGTACTAAGTATGAAGACCTTTAATTCCCAACAAGCCTCCCCTAAACTTGTAATTTACCTCTAAATCATCAAATTTATTGAATTAAAACCTTGTTCTCTGAGAGGATTCTTTCAAACACTTCATCTTCTTGGTCTTTCAGCCTGCAAGAATATCTTCCTAAGTAGTTCTCTGGACATCTCATTGTCTTGTTCCACCAAGAGCTTTGCACACAACATCAATGTAAGAGTTCCTCTTGACAATGGATACTCTTTTTCTACCAGCATGTAGATATCTATTCCCTTCTTTGTAGACATATGATGCACTCACATGAATCATAAAGCTTCCAAGTTAAATCATGAATATGCTTTTGAAGCTTCCATAACTCATCATCTATATCTGGTTTAAATAATCTCTTCAACTCAACCCATATCTCTCTTTCTTTGTCAAATGTTGGTTCTGTTGAAGTGAACCTCTCCTTAACTAGACTCCACAGCTTCACTAGATCATCTCTGTCAAATACTTTTAGCAAATCATCAAAGAATTGATATACCTCAGTGTGATTTCTAACTCTAATGATCTTCCAGTACTTCCTAGTGCCTTTAGTGTAGATCTCCTAGTCAATTATTGGATACTTGGTTTGTAAAGCTTCAACATTCATCATTTGCTCTGGAACTATTATCATCATTTGTTGTAGCTCTTCTTGTGACAGTTCATCAGGTTCTTTATCTCTTGGTTCTTTAGCTTGTTGTGGGCTTTCACCAATATTTTGTCTCTTAGAACTTTCTTGACCAAGTTCTTCTTCTGCATCCCTTTTTGAACTTTCAGCTGCTATCTTAGGAACTGTTTTGTCAACATCACTCTTCATTGGAGTAAAAGTGTTTACCCTTTTCATTGTTGCTTCAAACAAACTCTTGATCTCATCAAATGAATATCCTCTCAACTGCTGTAGTGTATAACTTCCCATATGCTTGATATAGTTAGACATATAAGTTCTCTATTGAGCCTGTGTGAGTGGCTTGTTCCTCCTTTCTTTAGCTCTTTGTTGGGTAAAATATCTCTTTCTTTGGTTAATAAGTTCTGCAAGCAATCTTGCTTTTTTAGCTTTAGAGTATTTTTCTCTTTCTTCTGCTTGTAACCTTTGTGCTAACTCTTCATCAGCTTTAATTCTAGCTTGTATGGCTTCCTATTCTTCAATATTGAAAAAGCTAGCTTCTTCATGTGCCCTGGCAATCCTCTACCTCTCTTCTTCATCAAGTTGTTCTTGCAATCTCAGAGCTGCTTCATAACCAAGTCTTTCTTGTCTTTGCTGCAACTTTGTCTTGGTTTGTACTGGCTCAGATTCATCCATTTTACCTTTACCTTTTTCTTTGGATGCACTCCTCTTAATATATACTAGTGACTTAGCCATAGTAATGTCATCAGTAGTAGAAATTGTAGGTCTGGCAGTAGAAACAGCAACACTAGCAGTAGTAACTGCTGCACCAAGTAACTGGTACATTAGCAGTGGTAAAATCTGTGCTAGCAGTAGAAACACCCATCTGTACCAGAGTAATCCCCTCATCTTCAGCAATTTGAGCAATTTTCCTCCCTAGTTTGAAAGAATCCTCTTGAGCCAAAATATCTGAATCTGAAGCTTTTTCATCTGAGAGAACCAGACTGAGTTTTCTTCTTGACTTGCTAAGCTTATCCTTTTTCTCCAACCTCTTCACCTTCTTGATAAGCTTTGTAAAAGCAGCACCATAAACTTTCTTTGTCTGCGTCAAGTCTGTCTCCAAAGCTACAACTCTGTCTGACAATTTTGTTACCAAATCCATCAATTCATTGTGTTGCATTCTGCCCTCATCACTTCCAAGTGTATGAACTCTTAGGAGAGGTGAATCATGGGGCATGGTAGGGGTCTTCTCAATGTTACCACTCCCTTGTCATGCTTCTAAGCCAGTTATAGTAGTGGCAGCCCCTCCATATCTGACATCCACACCTGTGGAAGCAGCCTTATCTGCTACATTGGTGTAAGGAGGAGAACTGGGCTGAGGAACCTCAGTTTCCTATTTGATAGAACCCCTAAGTGTTGGTGAAAGATGTAGTTGTGAGGTTGATGGAGCACCTGTGGGTGTGTGATGGGACTCAACTGAGACTGTTGATCCTTCACCCTAAAAAATTAGGCCCTGAACAAGCATTGTTGGAAACAATGGAATGTCCACTTCAGTATAACCCTTAGAAGCCCTCTTCATACTACTAAAAAGTTTTTATGTATGGGTAGGAGCAATATAAATTTTTTGTGAGGTGAAGCAGTCTCTTGTGCTTGTTCAAAAAGATTTGTATAAATCTTGGATACATTAAAAATTTAGTCTTACTATCTAAGTTTTTCACCATACCATCAAAAATCAATTTAGAAAAATTAAAAGTTCTGTTTGTGGCCAAGCAAATGATAGCAGTTTCTATATTGCTACTAAATTGTTCCCAAGCAGTTTTCTTAGAACTTAAACAATGAAGGATGGTATGGATCAAAAATCTCCATTGAGGGGAAAAGTATACCTTTTGAAAGGTCAATTTGTCAGAATTGGACACATACCCCATAAGAGAAAGTTGTTCAAAGATTTTAGTAGTAGGCAAATTACTAATACCATTAGAATCTTCTAACTTGAGATGCCTCCTAATAGATGCCTCAGAAACAATCTTAACTTTCCCATCTATTGTAGCAGTTATTTCCATTTCTCTATTATCAAGTGTGCTTGCAATAGCAGTTTGCCAAAACTGTTAGATAAGAGAAACATAAATAGTGGGATTTTCAGTAAGAGCATACCCAATGTGACTTGTATTGAGAAAATCCACTATTTGATGAAATCCTTCACTTCCCTCTATTTTCTTTAAGTAAGCGACCATGATGTGTGTCACAAAACTCCAAATTTTCCAATGTTGATTGAGAAACAGTCGATTGAGGTCTGGGTTAGGTTCATTTATGAGAGTATGTATGTTTGGCAAAGTCAATTGAGATTATATAGAGAGCACTTAGAGTTTTGATTGGACCGACTGAATAAAATTGATTCTTTATCTTGAAGAAATCTTATGAGTGAGAGAAAGATCAAGAATTATCCAAATTAACGACACCTATAAGCGAAATATTTGGCAGAAATATCTCAACGGCTATATTTAATTGCCAAAAATCTGTTATGCCACAAACAGCACTAACGATATTATAGCAGTACTAAGTTTAGCCTAATAGTACTAAGTAATGTCTAGCAGTACTAAGTTTTAGACTAACAGTACTAAATAATGCCTAGCAGTATTAACTTTTAAAGTACCAGTCTTAACTTCAATTTCGTTCCAAAAAGCATTTTCATCATCAATTTTGATTCTTACAAGCTATCTTTCTGTTTTTATTCTTACTTTTTCTCTCAATTCTTTTTCTCACTGAATCACTCTGTCTGTTTTTGTTTCATACATCTCTCTTTCTGTTTTTATTATCATTTTTTCTCTCAATTCTTTTTCTCACTGAATCACTCTGTCTGTTTTTGTTTCACACATCTCTCTTTCTGTTTTTGAACTCACTACATCTCTCATTTCTTTTAATCTCGCTTTTTCTCTCTATCTGTTTTTGCTTTCTCTCAATTTTCACAGTATTAATTATAACAGCAGTAGTAATTATACATACCAGTAGTATGTTAGGCCAATAACACTAACTTGAATTTTATCATTAGCTGTTGTTCCATTCCATTTCAAGCATGATTTATGCATAATCCACTACTTATTGACATAATTATCCTCTCCTTAATCAATACTTCAGAGGTTAAGCATTCC
Organism: Tanacetum coccineum; assembly: GCA_026074375.1. NCBI lineage: Eukaryota > Viridiplantae > Streptophyta > Magnoliopsida > Asterales > Asteraceae > Tanacetum > Tanacetum coccineum. Next base: position 70,961 of record BQNB010001640.1, on the reverse strand, counting down.
AATACTTGCAATCAGATATTGAAATCTGCCAACATTAAATGATTTTGTGAGTAAATCTGCAACATTTAGATCTGTGTGAATCTTGATCATTTGAATAAGATTCTTCTCATTTGAATCTCTAATGAAGTGATGTCTAATCTCAATGTGCTTAGTCTTTGAGTGAAACACTAGATTTTTAACTATGCAGATGGTGCTTTCATTGTCAATGAAAATCTTGGTATTCATGAAGTTGTATCCATAATCCAACATTTGATTTTGAATCCAAAGTACTTGTCCACAGCAACTAGCAGCAGCTACATACTCTGCTTCAGTAGTAGAGGTGGCAACTATAGTTTTCTTCTTGCATTGCCATAAAATCAATCTGCTTCCAAGAAATTAACAACCTCTTGTTGTGGATTTCTTGTCTATACTTGCACCAGCATAGTCACTGTCAGTATAAGCTTCCAAATCAAATGGTGAGTCCTTAAGATACCAAAGGCCCAATTTAGGTTGACCTTTTAAGTATCTAAAGATTTTTTTCACAGCATGAAGATGTGAACCTTTAGGTGTGACTTGAAATCTTGCACAAGCACATACAACAAACATAATCTTAGGCCTTGAAGCTGTTAGATACATCAATGATCCAATCATTGATCTATATAAGTGAACATCAACATCTTTAGCTTCTGCATCCTTGAACAATGGCTTTGAAGTCTCCATAGGTGTACTTGCTGTCTTCATAGTTGAAAAACCAAACTTCTTCAAAATTTCTTCCACATACTTGTCTTGACTTATGAAAATCCCATTATTTTTTTTGTCACTTGCAATCCTAAGAAGAAAGTAAGCTCCCCCATATAACTCATCTAGAACTTCTTATGCATCATCTTCTCAAACTCAGTACACATCTCCTTCCTTGTAGACCCAAAAATGATATCATCAACATATACTTGAACTAGTAGAATATCACCTTTAACTCTTTTTATGAACAAAGTCTTATCTATCTGGCCTCTCTAAAATCCATTATCCAATAAATAGGTAGATAAAGTCTCATACCAAGCTCTAGGAGCTTGATGTAGACCATATAATGCCTTTTCTACGTTATAAACTCTATCAGGGAAATCTGGATCTTTAAACCCTAAAGGTTGACAGACATAAACTTCCTCTTCAATCTTGCCATATAGAAATGCACTCTTCATATCCATCTGGTACACAACAAAGTCTTCGAATGAGGCATAGGCTAAGAATAGCCTAATTACTTCAATCCTAGCACCTAGAGTAAAAACCTCATCATAATCTATTCCTTCTTCTTGAGTGCAACCTTGTGCAACCAGCCTTGCCTTGTTTCTAATCACAATACCTCTCTCATCTTTCTTGTTTCTGTACATCCATTTTGTTTCAATGGCCCTCTTGCCATATGGTAAATCCACCAATGTCCAAACTTGTTGTAATTTGAATTGCAGAAGCTCTTCTTGCATAGCTTCTATCCAGCTTGGATCTTTTAATGCTTGGATTACCTTCTTGGGCTCTTCTTGAGATAGGAAACAAGCAAACAGACAAGTATGAAGGTCTTCATGAGTTTTTCCTTTATAAACAACACTAATAAATCCTTGTTCATTCATAGTCTTTGTCATTCTCCTTGTTTGTACACCAGACTGCACATCACCAATCACATGATCAAGTGAATGATCTTTATGGATTATTGTATTTAGAGTAGAAAGAACTAGATATGTGGTAGTAATGTTGCTCATATCTAATTCTGATTCATCATCAAAGAAATCAGCATGTGTGGCTTCAAGTGGAGTTTTAGTAATTGTTAGACTAACAGTATTAATATTTAGACTACTAGTATTAAAATTTATACTGGCAGTATTAATACTTGACCCATCAGTATTAACATCTTGAGTACTGTTCTCAGGTCTCTCTTGATTATCAATTCATCCTTCATCAACCTTCTTTCCAGCATCACTAGAAGTTTGTGGTTCATCATTGCTAACATTCTTTGAAGAAGAATCAAATAGTGAACCATCTTTACATAGTGGCATCAAAATGTAGTCTTGGCTAGATCCTGTCTCCTTGCTAGAACGACCTGTATCAACACTTTCTTTTGTACCTACAAAATCATTAGAGTTTGTACCTGCAACAACTGGCACATAATTCATTGATTTTGTTAGAACATCAATATCAAACAGCCACTTTGGTCTATCACCTACAATAATAGGCTTATCCTCTAAAAACCTAATATGCAAGTTTTCTTCTACTTTCCTAGTTCTAATGTTGTGTACCCTAAAAGCCTTACTATTCAATGAGTATCCAACAAAGAATCCTTCATCAGACTTTCCATTAAACTTGCCTAAATAATATAAGGTATTAAGAATGGTAACATGACACCCAAATGGTCTCATGAAGCTTAAAGAAGGTGTTCTACCTCTAAATAGTTCATAAGGGGTCTTGTTATGAGGCCTAACTATTAATACCCTATTCTACACATAACAAGCAATATTAACTACTTCGGCCTAAAATGTAGTAGGTAACTTAGAGTCAACTAACATGGTTCTAGCAGCCTCAATTAGTGTCCTATTTCTCCTCTCAGCAACACCATTTTGCTAAGGAGTTCTAGCTATACTAAATTCCCTCTTAATGCCTTTCTTTTCATAAAAGACAAGTTTCTCTTTTACAAATGCTAATCCTCTTTTATAAGTAGCTAAATTGAACTCAGATTTGTTAAACTCTATTCTTAAATCATCAAGTTAAGTTTTAAGAGTTTCAAAGCTTTTTAGACAGGTTTTTAAACAAGTTTTGTCATTATGTACCTCAGAGTCTGAAAAAGCCATAAGAGGCATGTTTGTAGGGACTTCATCATCTGCCATATAGCTCCAGTCAAAACCAGCTCCATCAATAGCCAACATGGCTTTGGAAGAAGTTTCTTCCACATTTACAGTCCTTCTAGAGCTGTCTTGATTCCAGTTCCTGCTATCTTGATTCCTAGGTCCTCTACACTCCCTTGAAAAGTGTCCCAACTTGTGGCAGTTGAAACACTCTACCTTTGACTTGTCATATCCAGTTATGTCACTCCCATTGATAGTGATCTTTCTACCAATTTTCTGGAAAAACCTTCTTGTCCTCATGCTAACTGCCACTTCAAATCCATCTCTTCCATGTCATCTTTATGGATTTGTTCAAGGTCCTCGTGTACAAGTTGAGACCCATTTGGTTGATTGGCTAAAATGCATAAACAGTGGCATCACTTAAGTTAGCAGTACTAACTTGAGTACTAGCAGTGCTAACTTGAGTGCTAGCAGAACTGACTTAAGTGTTAGCATTACTAACTTCATAGGCAGTATTAACTTCATTGGTACTGCTAGTACTGCTAGGAGATGACACAAAGGCCATGTTCTGAGAACTTGAGTTTGAGCTTGAGCTTGCATCTCCTTTAACCTCTTGTTCAACAATCTTGAAATTGTTGTATAGATCATCAAAGCTCATTGTGTCTAGATCAGGTTTATTCTTCCAGACCACGACATGAGTAATCCACTCAGAAGGCAGACTTCTCAAAAATTTTAAATTGAGATCTTCTTGTGAAATATTTTCACCCAAGATAGCCAGTTGACTTACAATATTCTGAAGCCTGTTAAAAATAGAGTCAAGAGACTCTGTGCTTGAAGCACTAAAGTTCTCATACATTTGCTTCAGAAGAGTCTTCTGAGTCTTCTTTGTGGCATCATTACCACCAAATCTTATTTGTATAGCAGCAAACAAAGTCTTAGCATCCTTGCACTGATTAAATGTCAATAGATGTTCATTTGGAAGTGCCATCAGTAACATACTTCTTGTCTTCACATCATTCTTCTTTTGAACCTTTTCATCAGCAGTTACAGGACCTGGTATTAGTGTAGTTGAGGTACCATCAGCATTTGTTGTTGTTTGAGCTGCTGGATTGAATGAGTTTCCATTCTCTATGACATCCCATATAGCATAGTCTTGTACTTGAAAGTATTGCTCAATCCTTAGCTTCCACATATCATATTCACCCTGTTTCAGAATGGGCAACTTTTGCAGAGTAGTTAGTAAGTGATTTATGCAGTTCGAATTTTTTCTCTTCTTGTGAGTTATATAGGAGTTCGCTTCTTGTTACTTTCTTCTAGATCAAAGTTTCAGAAAACAAGCTTTGATACCACTTGTTGATCCCAACTTAAGATCTATTCTTTAGCTTGTAAAGATTAAGTTACTTTGGATATATCCAAAACAACTATGGTAGAAACTTTGTGAATACTAAAGAGTATGCAAAATCTACTCTTTAATACTCAGAAGAGTGTTAATGAAACAGTAAACTTTAAGAACAATGATATATCTGAAAAGCTCCAATATTATTATTATAAATAATATGAGTACTCAATGTAGTACTAGGGTTTACAATCTTGAAGCTATATATCAAAAACATCTATTACTATTGTGCATGCTATACCATAACCTAGGACCTCCTTTTATACACTAAGGAGTCCTTTACAAGATAACTACAAATCTTCTATAATTCTAATCTTAGACGCATATCTTTCTAACTATATAAGATATACACTTAATAAGTCAATACATATCACTTTACACGTCTTTATCTCTTTAGCAGTCTTAAGTCTTCATGCAGCAGTCTTAAGTCCTTCAGTAGTGTTAAGTTAGTACTGGCAGTACTAACTTACTTCTAGCAGTACTAACTAGTTAGTACTGGAAGTTATAACTTGAGCAGTACAAACTCTTGGCTTGTCAGTACTAAGTATGAAGACCTATAATTCTCAACAATTGATATTTTTCAAAAATAGTTGGTCAAAAATTTACACTCCTACCTAAAGGCAATGCAAGCTACGCAAAGGAGGATGCCGCAAGTAGCAAAAAAACTATGCCAGCGAATACATTTATTCTTCCGTCTCAACAAACAACAAAGAAGATGCTAAAAGAATTAGCGCTTTTCAACTTATGTAGTGGAGATAATTTGTAGTTTTCAAAAATAGTTGGTTGATAACTTGTCGCTCCTACCTAAAGGCAAAAAGCCATGACGTAAAAATAAACGTCACGCAAAGGATTAAGCCGCAAGCAATAAACCACTATGCCACTAAACACAATTATGTTTCCGCTAAAACAAACAACGAAGAAGATGATAGAAGAAGAAGAGGCTTTCAACTTATGTTTCATTTTGTCCGTCGAGAAGCCTCCCGTTCAAACTGTGGGGGAGTGTTAGCATGGCAGATTAACATTATCCAATCAATAATTAGTTGTCATATTGATTAGTCAATCAATTAGTAATAATCTAGTCATTGATTTGTGTCTATCCATTTATCCATTGATTAATGTCTATCCATTTATCATTGTACCCCTATAAATTGTAATCTCTGATTAATGGAATAACACACACAAAGTTTTACCATTCTTACAAAAACATATGTGCAGGATGATCCCACAATGTCTACATCTAAAAAATGTAACAAAAGAAAGTAAGTTACTAAAATAACACATATGCCTAATTTTTGTTTATAGCAAACTAGACTATAGACCCGCGGGTGACAATAGAAATTTTTTATTTTTCACTTTAGCGTGACGATACTTGTATAACTAATTACGATATAGATACTTAAACAATAAATGCACAAATCAAACGGAGTAAAAGGATGTCTAATATTTTACAAATAGTATTTTACAAATAGCATAATGTTATTAATACACTAATTGCAGGCACTGAATCTGGCAAAACAAGAGCAACAAAATAAGCACTCATCAGATCAGAGGTTATTTTTCAAATTTCAAACATTGAACAAGAGCTCAACTAAGATTCTTAATGTCTTTAATATTTTGTTCCATGGTCCAATACTTTTCGGCCTCCAGAATGTCAAAACTAAGCCGAAACCAAACTGAACCGACCTTATTCGGTTCGGGTTGGGTTTTGTATATTTATTTCGGTTTTAATCAGTTTGGTTCCCTTCAGGTAAAAATACCCTTATTCGGCTTAAACACACTTACTAGAATCGAAACCGAACCGAACCGACCTTATTCGGTTCAGTTTCGGTTTGTATATTGTATATTTGGTTCAGTTATAGGTTGCCAATAGTTTCTAAAATTTATTATCATACATATAACTATTGGAATAATTGATTGATTGCCATTGATTAACACAAGATTATAATATATAATGTCTTAGGATTAATCTAGAAGTGGGCTCGGCCCATAAGATAATAAAGCTCGAATGACCATATCAAATAATACATTTAACACTCCCTCGCAGTTTGAGCGGGAGATGACCGAACACTCAAAGTGGTACGAAATTCCTCAAAAATCATAGAAGCCAAACCTTTGGTGAAGATATTGGCATACTGGTAATGAGATGGCACATAAAGTACACGAACCTGTCCTCGAGCAACCATATCACGAACAAAATGTAGATCAATCTCTATGTATTTGGTACGCTGATGTTGAACATGATTAGAGAACATATATACCGCACTTACATTATCACAATAAACAAGAGTAGCCGTAAATAAGGGATTATGCAACTCTCGTAACAAATTACGGATCCAAGCTGTTTCTGCAACCACAATCGCAACCCCGCGATATTCAGCTTCAGCACTAGAACGAGACAAAGTAACCTGATGTTTAGCGTACCAAGATAAAAGATTATCTCTAAGAAACACACAATAACCTGATGTAGACCATCGAGTAAAAGGAAAACCCGCCCAATCAGCATCGGTATAAGCATTAAGCTAAGATGTAGATGATACATGAAGTTGAAGGCCATGATCCAAAGTACCACGAACATAATGAAGAACCCGTTTGAGAGAAGCCAAATGAGGATCCCAAGGTTCATGCATATGAAGACATATATGTTGCACGGCATAGAAATATCTGGCCGAGTAAATGTGAGATACTAAAGACCACCTGCAAGACTACGATATAAAGTAGAATCAGAGACCAAATCCCCATCAGAACCATGTTTAAATTATGTGTCAACCGGAGTCCTAGTAGAATTACAATTTGACATACGTGCACGCTTCAACAACTCCATGGCATATTTCTTTTGAGAAAGAAACATGCCTCTAGCATCTCGTGTAACTGAAATCCCAAGGAAATAATTAAGAGCCCCTAAATCTGTCATATAAAACTCTTTATGTAAAGAGGAGATAATACGTTGCAGTAAATCCGTAGATGAAGCCGTTAGAACAATGTCATCAACGTATATCAATAAATATGCAACCTCGATACCATGCTGATAAATAAAAAGAGACAAGTCACATCGACTCGAAGTAAATCCCACACGAAGAGCATAACCCACAAAGCGTTGAAACCAAGCACAAGGTGCCTGTTTCAATCCATATAAAGACCGTTGTAATCGGCATACATGATGTGGAAAACGAGAATCCACAAAGCCCGGTGGTTGATGCATATAAACAGTCTCGGAAAGATCACCATTAAGAAATGCATTTTTAACATCAAGTTGGTGCATAGGCCAGTTCCGAGCTAATGCAAGACTAAGAACTGTACGTATAGTAGCTGGCTTGGAAACCGGACTAAAAGTATCACTACAATCATCTCTATATTATTGGTTGCGTCCATTAGCAACGAGACGAGCCTTATACCTGCTTAACAAACCATCGGCATGATATTTATGCCGAAACAACCACATAGACCAAACCACATTAACATTAGGTAGTTTTGGAGCAAGAATCTAAGTACCATTTTTAATCAACGCATTATATTCATCATACATAGTATCTCTCAAATGAGGATCCGATAATGCAATAGAAGGGGACTTAGGAAGGGGAGAGATATGCGACGTGTGACCATGAAACCGATGATTAGGCTTAAACATGCCAACTTGTGAACGAGTGATCATAGGATGAGTTTGTGGTTGATAGTTTTGGTCTAGTGCGGGGTTAGGTTGAGAGTGAATAATGTGGCGGGTAATAGGTGAGATATTGGGTTCGAGGAAAGTATATGATGGTGGATCAGCATGTGTAACACTACCATAAGGAAACTGAGGTTCATCAAAGGTAACGTGACGAGAAAGTATAATTTTATTGGTGGAAAGGTCAAGGCATCGATACCCCCGATGATACGCGGGATATCCTAAAAAGATACAAGGAGTGGCCCGAGGTGCAAGCTTATGTGGTGAATAAAGGTGTAAATAACAAAGACAACTAAAAATGCATAGACAAGAATAATCAGGTTGTTTGTTGAATAACTTAGTACATGGTATGTCATTTTGGATGGCAGATGAGGGAAGAATGTTTAGTAAATACGCAGCCATATGTAGAGCCTCGACCCAAAATGATGGAGGAAGGTAGGCTTGAAAAAGAAGAGTACGGATAACATTGTTAATGGTTCGGATCATCCGTTCCGATTTCCCATTGTGTTGAGAGGTTTTGGGGCATGAGAACAGCATTTGAATGCCATTTTGGGAGAAAAAATTTAGTAAGTTGTTGTTGTCAAACTCACCCCCATGATCACATTGAAAAGCTGAAATATTTATTCACATATGACCGAAAATGTAAGAATTTTTAAAACATTTCAGATTTAGCGCGCAAAGGATAAATCCACAAATAATGCGAGTAATGATCAAGAAATAACATATAATACTTAAAACCATCAGAACTAACAATGGGAGAAGTCCAAATGTCAGAATGAACAATCTCAAAAGAACAAGAAACAATAGAATTAGAACTAGAAAACGAAAGTCGCACATGTTTTCCAAGCTGGCATGTGTGACAAACATGTGGGGATTTATCTTTATTACAAGAAATAAATTGACGAGAAACAAGAGAACAAAGCACCTCTTCTTCGGGATGCCTGAGGCGTTGGTGCCACGTAGTGGGACTGATAGATAGCAAAGCATGAGGAGTACGAGAAGGTTGGGTGACAGGATAGAGATCTCCCGAGCTATCACATCTGAGAAGGATATAACAGGTCAAGAAATCCTTCACTGAGAAACTAAATGCATTGAATTCAACAGTACAATTGTTATCTCTAGTGAATTGACGAACAGAAATAAGATTTTTGATGATATTAGGGGTGACTAGAACATTATGTAAGTATAAAGGACGATTAAGGGTAGGTAAGATGCTATGACCAGTGTTGGTAACAGGTGTGGATTTTTCATCACCAACACAAACAGATGGATATAAACATTTATTATAAACAGTATTTAAATTACTTGTATGTGAATTGAGATGAGATGATGCACCTGTGTCCATATTCCATGTCGGATCTCGAATAGTCATGGTGCTAAAGACGTGTGGGAGCCTAGACGAAGTTGCGCCCAAAATACCCGCTTATGTATTCAACATATTGGTGGACCGACAAATAAGTAAATAATAAAATTAAATGATGTTATTATTTTATTTTATTTTGCGCGTCAGTCGCAAACCAAAAAAAAGGAAACAATAACCAATTGGTGTGAACTAAATAAAAAGTCAACAATGACGCCTTACTAGACTTTATTTAGGATTGAACAAATAGGGTAACGAAAACATGATGTTGAAGGGTGAGAAAAAGAAAAGAGAATAAAGGATTTGGAAGCCGAGAGAGATTTAGAGGAGGCTTGATTTTTGTGTTTTTTTTAGAGAAATTAGGAGATGATCAATTTTGCTCTGATTACCATATTGGAATAATTGATTGATTGTCATTGATTAACACAAGATTACAATATATAATGTTTTAGGATTATTCTAGAAGTGGGCTCGGCCTATAAGATAATAAAACCCGAATGACCATATCAAATAATACATTTAACAATAACACACTGGTGCATCAAGTACTCCTATAGTTTCTGAAATTTATTATCATACATACTAGGAACAAATACAAACAATCTTGAACTTGACTGGATAAGAAAAGTGATTAATGATACGCAAACTTTTATCATAAAGTGATTTTATATAAGCCACAAAATTGTTAAATAAAGAATGAATTTACATATCTACAATTGAAGGAACTACCGGCCATTCATCCATACCAATAGTGCGTAATCAAAAACCATTTTTTATATTATTTAAACCATAACCCACTTCTTAAATAACCTCCTTATACAATAAGACTAACTAGGTTTTCAACCCGCGCTTCGCTGCGGAGCGCGGGTTGAGTTGTTCATTAAAGATTGCCATTTCCGTTACAGCAGTCCATGTTTTCAAAAAAGCACTTCTAAAATACGTGTACAAAAGAGCATTCCTAACATTGGTGTGATTTCTGCTGTGGCAAATGCGTATCATTCTCTGATTTGGAACTCAAACTCTAGATTATATCTTCAAGTTCAATGCTACGTTGATGACTTGAGTTGGCTCATTCTTCATGATCAGTTGACTTTTCAAGAACACTCTTGAGCTTAAATTCAAGTTCCGTGTTACGTGAATATGATCGAGTCAATTCAGATTCAAGCTGAGTTACCTTGTCTATAGAGTCTTGCACTTGTTGGTTCAGTGTTTTCTTTTCTTCTTCAAGTTGAGGTAACATCAGTTATCTTGGAAGATAATTGTTCAAGCTATGTTACACTTGTAGAAAGACCAAGCTCGTGTTCCAGATCTCGCATCCTTTTTCTCGAGCTTTCTAACTCGCTATTTAGAGTTTGAAATGACTCCTTAACTTGGACCATTTCCTTTTTGTTTGACTCTTGAGCTTGAAGCTCCTCTCGCAAGGTAGTAATCTGTGAACTGTATCGCTCTTCAGCTTCTCTAAGCTCATCTTGTAAGTTCTTAAGATTAACTTCAAGATCTTCTTTTTTTCTCCTGTTGCTCAAGTTTCTCCTTTGTACGTGAAACCTGACTTCAAGATCGCCGAATGTTACTTAAATTAGTTTTTTTTTGCTAACCTGGTTAAAGCTCCATGGCCGCCACTGCATACAATGAGCAACTAAATGTTTAATTTCTTGGCCCTTAAATATATAAGAAGATTACTTAATATGTATCTTTTTTATTGCTAGTTACATAAAAAATTACAAAACTTGGTTCTGCTCTATATATAGGTCACTTTGATTTTATGAAATTATAAGGAGTCTATTTGACTGTCAGAGTCACAGAACTAAAAAAAGCACACTATGACGGTCAATTGGAATTCTGAAGAATTTCTGATAGGGAGACCCGTAGCTCATTTTATAAGCGTCGTATTAACCTTTTAAAGCTCTATGCAATGACCGTTACGCGTTACAACATTATGACTTTTACCATAAGTAGTTAAATATTTTTCTAACATGAAAATTTTACAATCCCAAGCCTCAAAGGTTCTAAGTTTGGTAGGACTTTATAGGTCGTAGATGCAAAAGCCAAAACACAGATGTTTTTCTTGACATCGATTGAATGTCTAAGAGACGTAAAATTAAACATACCAGGATAGATTGGTGGATGTTGTATAACATGTGGTTGATCGAAGTCAATCCCTTTTATGGCAGGATGTTTTGACACAATCATATTAAGATTCACTCGTAGACCACCTCCTACATATACCATGTTTTTCATGTTTTTAAAACCATGATAGCGCTCGAAAACTTCCTTCATCACGATTGTAGTGCCATCCACCATAGCTTTGTTGAAAATCGCGTTAAACCTTGCATCAAGCGTGGGATATTCATCTGAACGTGCTCTGTAGATATTGTCAAATGTAACACCCCCTTCCATAACTGAATCTGTAAGTCCCAACCTTGCTGAAAAAACAAAAACAGATGGAGCATTAATAACTTAGATAACAAAGGCAGGCAAAGTACTCTTACATGTACTGGTTTGAATTCTGGACCAGTAATGACATCATGGTCAGAGGAGTCATGGATATCAGTAGTTACATGAGATGCATAAATTCCGAGGACAATGACACTGACCTATAAAGAGAAAAAGAAACCTAACCTGACTCTTAAAAACTACGCACACAAAAACACAATGCCGATGAAAAGATATCCAAGAAAACAGTTCAAGGACTCGCATTCACATGGGTTCTTAACATGGCTTGATCTGACAGGTTCAGTCGTCGCAACACATGTGAATGACCATTCCCATTGAACCATTGTCGTTAATCACCTAAACCACACCATAATTTCATCACCTGCCACACAACGATTAGTCATAAGGATAATCACATGTTTGTTAACTACTTTTCAGAAAATGGTTTAGAAATTGTACCTGGAACATAATTTGTCTCGCCCAAAGACCACCAAATCTTCATATCAACTCTAACTAATTACTAACATTAAAAAGTAGAAATTAAAAGGTGTTTGGAATTGCTTATATCTATCTGCTTATCTGGTTTACTTTTTCTCGTGAGAGGCGACAATACATTTATTTTTTAAATGCTTAGTTGAGCGTGAATTAGCAACTAAGTAGTTTTACAACACACTCAAAACAACATATGTAACACCCCCATTTTTACATATAGCAGCGGAAGCTAATCTGGGGTATTACTTCATGGATACAACAATCATAATCATAGAAAACGACTCAAAAGAGACGTTTGTTCAAAAGATACGTTATCATTCATTTAAAATCAGAGTTTTACAAAGGCAGGTCCCAAAATCTAGTTACATACAATGTGAATGATAACCAGTTTTAGCCATCTTCAAGTCCATGCCACTCCGTGCCATAAGTTGTTCAATTACCTGAGATAAACATGCTAAAAAGTCAACACAATGGTTGAGTGAAATTCATAGGTTTGAAATGTAATAGTTGAATACAAGTTATCATAATGGAAATATTGGTATTGCAGGGATAATTATCATGGAGAACATTATTATCCTGGAGAACAGTATTATCATGGAGAACAATATTATCACCCTAAACTCATGAATCACATAAAGAGATATTAAAGAGATATTGGGAGATACTACCCAAAGAGGTATTTGAAGAGATATTAGGAGATACTACCCAAAGAGACATTAAAGAAATATTGGGAGATACTACCCAAATAGATATTAAAGAGATATTGGGAGATACTACCCAAATAGACATTAAAGAGATATTGGGAGATACTACCCAAATAGATATTGAAGAGATATTGGGAGATACTACCCAAAGAGATATTTTCATGTACTTAGGCAATAATATATCAGGATAGCATATAGTTTTGAAAAACAACTTCATTCATGGTTTATAGTAGGTATCACAGGTTTATAAAGTATGTGAGGTTATGAACTCATTAAGTCTTTAAAAAGTAATCACATTGTTATAAGATAAACGAGTATATAAAAGAGTTTGTAAACAAGCATGTATCTCCCTAGCGGGTTTATAAAACATGTAAACAAGTAAAGGCGAGGTTATGAATCTCACCTAAATATGTAGTTGTAATAAATACTCCAAAATGAAAGCTGATGACTGTATCATAATCTTAACAGGGAAGGTTGATATAGCAAAATGATAGTAAATAGCCACGTCAAGCAACCTGAGTAAATATGTCAAGTCTTAGGAAGATAAACGAGTATGTAAAAGAGTTTGTAAACAAGCATGTATCCACCTTGTCGGTATTATAAAACGATGTAAATAAGTAAAGGCGAGGTTATGAACTTCACAATATCGATTTTAAGTACTTGTGTATATTAAAAACAATTGAGCATGTATCCCCCTCGCGGGTTTATAAAGCATGTAAATAAGTAAAAGCGAGGCTATGAATCTCACAATATCGGTTTTAAGTACTTGTGTATATTAAAAACAATTGAGCATGTATCCCCCTCACGAGTTTATAAAGCATGTAAATAAGTAAAAGCGAGGCTATAAATCACACTAAGTCTTTGAAAAGTAATCGCATTGTTTTAAGATAAAAGAGTTTGTAACAAGCATGTATCCCCCTCGCGGGTTTATAAAACATGTAAATAAATAAAGCTAGGTTATAGAACCTTCACGTTGATATATGTGTATGAAATAAATTTCAAGAATGAAAGCTGAACGTCCTTATCCACAATCTCAACAGGGGTGGTGGTGGGGGGGGAATTGATATAGAAAAATGATAGTAAACAGCCACGTCATGCAACCTGAGTAAATATGTCAAGTCATAGGAAGATTGTACTCTAGAACTTTGGTTCAGAGAGTTATGAGTTTGATTAGAAAGTTTGGAATTATTGTATCACCGTTCGGGCTATCATAATTCAGAAGTCATCCAGTAAACGTTTGAGGAGCTAGGGCACTTTAAATCGTAAACCCAACAAATCAGTCAGAACGTAATACCAAGATGAAACCCCTTAATATGAAGCTCCATAGTATTGTGATACGATATACTCGGTTTTAAGCGTTTTGATCAATATCTAGAAATGTTAAGCACGTCAAGCGATAATTAAAGTTATGTTTTGTAAGGTTTTGAATACATTTTTATACTTTTTCAAAATGTACAAATTTAGACCCTTGAAATGAAAAATGGCAAAATATACCCTTGGAGTTTGCACTTTTACGAGTTTGGTCCTTCTAGTTTAAAAGATGTACAAAGTAAACCTTGTACTTTGGAAAATGATATAATAGACCCCTGTAGTAATAACTTTGATAAAATAACATTTTCAGTCCTTTTAGTTATAAATTTTAGAAAGTTACGATATATATCCCTTGCATGAAAATGATTTACAAAACAATCCGAATGCTATGCAAGCTATTATTTACATTCAAAAATACATTTCAGTTTATAAGCTTATAAATATAGGCCTAAAAATATGAAGGTTTAACTTAACTTAACAAACGTTTAAAATAACGATTCGATAAGCTAGAATCAAACGGAGTCGAATTAGTGTTTTATAAAATGAAAACGCATAAAAGTTAAATTCAAATTCCTATCAATACTCAATAAAGTAAGATTTATAATAACATTAGTTTAAGCATGTTAGGATAGCATTATAACATATTTAAACCATTAAAAACATTTATTTTTACAGAAAAAACATAAAATAGGTTTCGGTGACAAATTTGGATCAAAAATGGAAAATTGAGCATGAAATTGAGTTATAAAAAATTTAGCAAAGAAAATTTGGGATCATAATGAAATTATAAAGAGTATAGTAGAAGAAGTGGAACATCCAAACCTGGGTTTTGAGATTAATAGCATGGAACGGTGTCAAAATCGGGACTTTTAGCTTCGTACGCCTAGAATAACGACTCCCGGGCTTCTTTTCTTGGTTTCTTTCGCTTTACTTCTGTTTTTAAGACTTCTTAGGATCTCTTAGGATCTTCTTGAGCAAAGGATTACTGCTAGAAATGGGTTATAGAGGAGGAAGTGGGGGATGAGTTGAAATGAAGGCATAACACCCCTATTTATAGTTATTTCAAAACTTAGAGACCAAGATGAGGGGTATGTGTCTTGATACTGAGTAGCTGGTTAGGGAGTCTATGTGGGTGGAATGGTGAGCTAGAGTGAGGTAGAAGGTAATGTGGAGTGGTTTTGGAATGTTTGTGGTGTCGTCGGCTTGAAATGAGCCATACAAGTGAGGTTGTGGCTGATTAAGCATGGAAACGAATCAGGTCTTGTAGCTGATTAAGGTAGCATGTGGGTGAGTCATGAGGTGCTTGGTTGCAAAGGAAACTTTCAAAATAGGTTAAGTTGCAAGAATAGAGGTCGCGGGTTCCATAGGGCTCGTTTAGGGTTTTTGGCTTTGCATTTTGAGTATTCTTGTGATATGATGAAAATATATGTCACAAGACTTGTATATCGATAATTAGCAAGAATTTGATAGGTGTTTCGTTTTAAAATGGGTGAAAACAATTAAACGGTTCGAAATGTTCTCCTTAGGGCATGTTTAGGTTTCTTTGATTCAATCGCATACAAATGAAATAAATGATGAGTATGATGATTGTATATGAATAGTAATGTTGTAAATTAGATATTACAACTTATTTGTAGGTGTGGTTGAGGTTTATAATGGATAAAACCAGAAACGGGTCATTATTACTATTTAGCTCGGGTTAGGGTTTCTATCTTGGATTTCTTGTAATTTTATGAAATGAGAATGAATATGGATTGTAAATGAAGTATATGACTTGCTTGTGACTTGTACTTGAATAATTATAAACAAGATCCTTGGAAAAAAAAAAAAACGGAGAAAATGGCTTTTTGCCATCGTGCATTATGACAGTATATTATGCTTTACATGAACTCGTACCTATTTTGGAGGGAAAGAAATATCAATGAGATGTTATATGACTTTGTATATATGCTTTAGTAGCTAACATTCGCTTTAGATATTAACCTTTCATGGAATTAGAGTTTAGAGGTATACGATAACGGTTTAAAGCCCGTTTTGATATAACGTTGTGAATGATACATTATATGAGTAATGTACTTTGTAATAATGATATTAAGATATCGACTTGATATGTTATGATTTTTACTTGACATATAAATAGATATAGATGCATAGGTAGAGTTTGGCGTGATGCTCGTCTAACTTTAGTTATGCAAGTATATTCCATATTGACAAATTGGTAATGCAAGTAACGTGATAAAGCGAAAAAATTTCCCCTATAAAAGTTTGTGATCAAAAAACAATAGTTGATTTTGCATTAGACAGGAATGTCGTAGAGGATTTCAAGGAATGAATTATAATTTGTAAAAAGTTGCTATCAAAGTGGGATACATATTTGGAAATGAACAGATGATAAAGGTAATAATGATAATGATTAAGTGAAGAAAAGGAATTATTTGTACAAACGAATTGAAAGAAACTTTGTTTGTACGTATGCTATATACTTAAGCCTACTTATTTATAATTTATCACTTACAAAGAAAAGAGTCCCAGACCATTTAACTGAGAATTTATAAATTCATAAGTTCGGAGATTAATATGTCGTATTTAAATGAAGAAGCGTCCTAATTCATTTCAATAAGATGATCATAAATCATCTACCAAAGTCAAAAAACAGATATCGAATGGTAATGTGTACGTTATTATGATCATGATATATCAAATTATAAAAGGAATGCGAAATAAAGAGATAATAGATGCAATGATGCCCATTTAAACAATATCGATGTATTCAAATGATAAACTGTTACCAAAGGTATGATGGGAGTATTCAAAAGGTTGAACATAATGGAATCGACAAATGACAACGAGTTTTAGATATCACCCGCAGACAAGAAAAAATGAAAATAATCCTATATTATTTCAATGATAAAATTACATATCATATACACACGAAACTCTAAAAGAGTTGATACTTATGCTACGTATCTTGAGATAGGATTCTAGATAAAGAAATACAAAAGACAATGATTGTAGCTTGGTATTCGGGTTAATGAAGTGGTTTCAGAAGATCCTCATATGTCACTGGTGCGAACCTGAGTATCCTCAAAGTTAGTTTTTTAGCGGTTGATCTTTTGTTTTTGCAGTTTTGGTCAGATTGACCCACTTTGTGCAAGTCTGTCTGCCACTGATGACATTAGCAAACTCCTAGTGTGATCAGGTGCATCTTGTACACAAAGGAAGGTTTCCATGGTATCTTTTGGCAGGATAAGTCCTAACAGTTTCTTGTCTTCTATTATGGCTGAGGTGGTAACATTGTTACAGTTGTGATCCTTAGTGGTTATTTGATAGTTTGATGTGATGCGATTGTTGGAGTGGTTATCATGTTTGTTGCGATATTGGTAGTTGTTGTTTGTCGATTGTGTTTCTTTATCATCCAACTTTCGTTTATGATGTATTGGGTTCTTGCATAAAATCCATGCTTTAATATTTGATCATAGTCCTGTGAGCCTATGTTGGTGGCTTCCTCCAGAGTCTGAGGTTTTGAAGCAGTAATGTTTCCTTCAATGCTTTGGGGCAATCCTCCGATGAAAGCTTCCATAAGTTTCTCATAATTTGGTACCATGTTTGGACATAAGACTGCTAATTCCTGAAATCTTCTAACGTAAGTCTTGAGATCATTTCCTTTTACAACCAAGTTGTAAAATTCCATCTTCCATTTTCTTGAACTTCATTCGATGGCAAAACTTATTGGTCAAGATCCTTTTTAATTCGGATCCAGGTGATCCTATTGGCTGTTTCTATTCCGATAGTTGGGGTAAGCATTCCACCAAAGAACAATGCATCAATGTTATAGAAGTACCATAGCAAATGGAACTCTTCTTCCTTGGCACACCTTCTATACAGAAATACCAATTTCATACGTTCAAAACCAACGATGAGGTCCAACAGCTCATTCGTGCCATTGAAATAAAAGGTTTACATTTAAGAAGTTCTTTTAGTTTCCTCTTTTTCTACAGGAATTTCTCAGGTCCAGTTTCGATTATGATTGTCGGAATTAGCCATGGCGCAGCTATTTCTTCCAGGCTTCAGTAAAATCAGCAATCAAGTTACCAAGATATCATCCAGATTCATAGCTGGTGTTTGCAGATGTTGATTACCTTTTGGGAGCATTCTGTCAACATAAGACAACACAGAAATGAGAAATGCCAAAAAATTAATATAGTCATATCACAAGTTAAGGTAATGAAAATAAAAAGACTTAAGAACATTCCATTGATATTGAAGAATATAAAAAAAATTTTAGAATGTAAAGACATTGAGAGATAAGATTACGGCAATAAGTGAATGAGTGACCAACAAAAGGCCTTAGTGTTTTCAGTGAGAAATCTTCTTGAGAGAATAAGGCAAGATATTTCCCGATAGGCTGGGAAATATATTAACAATGTTCATGAGGAAAAAGCATCACAGTATCAGAATCAGCATGAACGTTAGTAGAATAGGGGATGAAGATATGAACGTAACAACCACCATAAATAAAATAAGTTATTTATTAATAGTATAGTAGTTTATGTATTACAGCGGAAAAAATAGTGGCATTCTTCGCAAATTCAGGGAAAAGTAGTGCACGAGGACCTTGATGCTAGAAAAGAAAAGTGTTATAGTTAAGGTTTTGACCATGTTTCTTTAAACATGGCGCGATACAATCATAACGACCTCCATTTTACATATAGCAGTACGGAAAGCTAATCTGGGGTATAACTTCATGATACAACAATTAGAATCATAGAAAATGACTCAGAAGAGACTTATGTTCAAAATATAACGTTATCATATCATTAAAATCAGGTTTTACAAAGGCAAGTCCTAAAAACTAGTTACATACAATGTAATGATAACCAGTTTTAGCCATCAATCAAGTCCCCAGATGCCACTCACGTGCCATAAGTTTTCAATTTACCTGAGATAAACATGCAAAAAGTCAACACAATGGGTTTAGTGATAATTCATAGGTTTTAATGTAATAGTTAAATACAAGTTGATCATAATGAAATATTGGTATTGTTAGGATAATAATATATGGAGAACATTATTATCCTGGAGAATAGTATTATCATGGAGAACAGTATTATCACCCTAAACTCATGAATCATATAAAGAGATATTAAAGAGATATTGGGAGATACTACCCAAAGAGGTATTTGAAGAGATATTAGGAGATACTATCCAAAGAGACATTAAAGAAATATTAGGAGATACTACCCAAATAGATATTAAAGAGATATTGGAAGATACTACCCAAATAGATATTGAAGAGATATTGGGAGATACTACCCAAAGAGATATTAAAGAGATATTGGGAGATACTACCCAAAGAGATATTTAAGAGATATTGGGAGATATTACCCAAATAAATATTAAGGAGATATTGAGAGATACTACCCAAAGAGATATTTTCATGTACTTAGGCAATAATATATCAGGATAGCATATAGTTTAGAAAACACTTACATTCATGGTTTATAGTAGGTATCACGAGTTTATAAAGTATGTGAGGTTATGAACTCATTAATTCTTTGAAAAGTATCAGCGTGTTATACAAGATTAACGATATATAAAAGAGTTTTAAACAGCATGTATCCCCTCGCGGTGTATAAACAAGTAAATAGTGAAAAGGCGAGTTATGAACTTCACAATATCCAGTTTTAAGTACTTGTTATATTAAAAACAATTGAGCAAGTATCCCCCCTATGCGGGTTATAAAACACGAAAATAAGTATAAGAGGCGAGGTTAGAACTCACTAATTCTTTGAAAAGTAATGACAGATTGATTGATAAGATAAAAACAGAAGTAAAAGATTTTGTAAACAAGCTGTTATCCCCCTCGCGGGTTTATAAAACATGTAAATAAGTAAAGGCGAGGTTATGAACTTCACAATATCAGTTTTAAGTATTTGTGTATATTAAAAACAATTGAGCATGTATCCCCCTCGCGGGTTTATAAAGCATGTAAATAAGTAAAAGCGAGGCTATGAATCTCACAATATTGATTTTAAGTACTTGTGTATATTAAAAACAATTGAGCATGTATCCCCCTCGCGGGTTTATAAAGCATGTAAATAAGTAAAAGCGAGGCTATGAATCTCACAAAGTCTTTGAAAAGTAATCACATTGTTATAAGATAAACGAGTATGTAAAAGAGTTTGTAACAAGCATGTATCCCCCTCGCGGGTATATAAATCATGTAAATAAGTAAAGGCG
Organism: Tanacetum coccineum; assembly: GCA_026074375.1. Taxonomy (NCBI): domain Eukaryota; kingdom Viridiplantae; phylum Streptophyta; class Magnoliopsida; order Asterales; family Asteraceae; genus Tanacetum; species Tanacetum coccineum. Next base: position 50,560 of record BQNB010001640.1, on the reverse strand, counting down.
AGGTTATGAACTTCACCTGAATATGTAGTTGTAATAAATATTCCAAAATGAAGGCTGAGGACCTTATCACAATCTCAACATGGAAGGTTGATATAGCAAAATGATATTAAACAGCCACGTCACCAACCTGAGTAATATGAGTCAAGTCCTAGAAAAGATTGTACTCCTAGGAACTTGGTTCACGAAAAAAAAAGGAGGGAAAAAAAGGCGAGTTAGAGATTTGATTGGAAATTTGGAATTACTATAACACCGTATCTGAGCATCATAATTCAGAAGTCCATTCAGTAACAAGTTGAGGAGCTAGGGCACTTTAAAATCGTAAACCTAACAACGTCAGTCAAACCTAATACCAAGATGAAACCCCATAATATAGACGCTCCCTAGATATGTTGATACGAAATAATCGGTTTTAAGCGTTTTGATCAATACTGGAAATGTTAACACCAAGCATTAATTAAAACTCGTAGGGATACAATGCTCAAAGTTTTTAATAATACACAAAGTAACATAAAATCAATATAAAAACAAATGAGCATTTTAGACCATTGAGAATGAAAAAATGCAAAATATACCCTTGGAGTTTGCACTTGTTACGAGTTTTGGTCCATCTATTAAAAGATGTACAAAGTAAAAACCTTGTACAGTTGGAAAGTGACATAAAACCCCTGTAGTTATAACTTGATAAAATGACATTTCATCCTTTTAGGGTTTAAAATTTTCAGAAAGTTTGACGATATATATCCCTTGCATGAAAATGATTTACAAAACAAGTCCGAATTGCCATGCAAGCTTATTTTAACATTCTAAAAGACATTTGCAGGTTATAGCTTATTAATATAGGCTAAAATATGAAGGTTTAACTTAACGAAAGTTTAAAATAACGATTCGATAAGCTAGAAATCAAAACGGTGTCTAATTAGGTTTTAAAATGAAAACAGCGTAAGTTTTTACTTCAACTTCCTTCAATAATTAAATAAATATTATAATAACATAAAACATTAGTTAGTTATGTTTAGATAGATATAACAATATTTAACAATTAATAAACATAAGTTTAAGAAAAAACATAAAATTAGGGTTTTGGGTGTACGATTTTGGATCAAAATAGAAAATGAGCATGAATTTATTATAAAACTTTAACAAGAGTATTTTTGGATCATATGAATATTATAAATATTTGTTAGGAGCAGAAGGTGGAACATCTATGAACCTGGGTTTTATCTTATACTTGGAAACGGGTCCTGATATCGGGAACTTTTACATCGTACACCTAGAATAACAACTCCCGGGCTTCTTATTATTCGTTTTCTTTTGCATTTAACTTCTGTTCTTGAGACTTCTTAGGATCTCTTAGGATCTTATTGAGCAAAGGATTGCTGCTAGAAATGGGTTATAGAGGAGGAAGTGGGGGATGAGTTGAAATGAAGGCATAACACCCCTATTATAGTTATTTCAAAACTTAGAGACCAAGGTGAGGGGGTGAGGTCTCATGATACTGATGTAGCTGAGTTAGGGAGTCTATGAGGGTGATGTGGTGAGGCTAAAGTGGTAGAGAGGTGATGCAAAGGAAACTTTCAAAATGGATTAAATTGCAAGAAAAGAGGTCATGGGTTCCATATGGCTCGTTTAGGGTTTTTGGCTTTGTATTTTGAGTATTCTTGTGATATGATGATAGATATATGTTCACAAGACTTGTATTTAGGATAATTAGCAAGAATTGATAGGTGGTTTGTGTTAAACATGGGTGAAAACAAGTAAACGGGTCGAATGTTCTCATTAGGGCATGTTTAGGGTTTCTTTGATTCAATTCGCATACAAATGAAATGAAATGATGAAATGATGACTGTATATGATTAGTAATGTTGTAAATTAAGTTATTACAACTTATTTGGGGGTTGGTTGAGGTTTATAATGGATAAAATGAAGAAGACAGTCATAAGTTTACTATTTAGCTCGGTTAGGGTTTCCTAACTTGGAATTTCTTGTAATTTTATGAAATGAGAATGAATAGGATTTGAAAAGTATATGACTTGCTTGTAACTTGTACTTGATAGATCATACAAGTTTCTTTAGGAAAACCGAGGTAAAACGGCTTTTTGGACATTGTGCATTTATGACTTAAACATTATGCTTTAAAGGATTCGTACCTTATTTTATAGGGAAAGTATTATTCAAATGAGATGTTATATGATTTTTATATATGCTTTAGTAGCTTGTACATTCGCTTTAGATATTAACCTTTCATAGAATTAGGGTTTATAGGAATAAGATAACGGTTTAAATCCCGTTTTGATATAACGTTGCGAATGGTACATTATATGAGTAATGTACTTTGTAATAATGATATTAAGATATCGACTTGATATGTTATGATGTTTGATTGACATATAAATAGATATAGATGGCATAGGTAGGTTGCGTGAGCTCGTCTACTTTTGTTATGCAAGTTATATTGCATATTGAGATATTGGTAATGCAAGTAACGTAATAAAGCGAAAAATTTCCCTGTGTAATTGTGATCATAATAAAATAGGTTGATTTTGCATTTGATGGAAATTCTGGGTTGTTATAGTCTCTACCCCTTACAGAAATCTCGTCTCGAGATTTAGTCGGATGTCGGAGAGTTGTCAAGGAATGATTATGAATTTGTAAGATAGTTGTTAATCATGTGGGATACAGATTTGGAAATGAACAGATGATAAAGGTAATAATGATAATGATTAAGTGAAGAAAAGGAATTATTTGTACAAACGAAATGAAAGAAACTTTTTTTTGTATGTTTGCTATATACTTAAGCCTACTTATTTATAATTTATCACTTACAAAGAAAAGCGTCCAAATCCTTGTAACTGAGAATTTATAAATTCATAGTTCGGAGATTTATAATTTCTTATTTAAATGAAGAAGCGTCCTAATTCATTTCAATAAGATTATCATAAATCATCTTACCTAAGCATTAATATGTAGGAGATGATATGATTTTTCAAAATCATAAAAGGTAATGAGAAGAATAATGAGATATTAGTTGCAATGATGCCCATTGCCCATATAGTCGAGGATGATAATTTATGTTTCATAGTATGAGGAGAGTATTCAGAGTTGAATATGATAGAATTAATGAAATTGACAAACGATGTCGAGTTTTGATATCACTAGATAACAAGATGTAATGGAATCATCACTTTATTATTCCATGGATAACTTTACATATGAAACTTTAAAAGTGTTGATACTTATGCTACGTGTCTCGAGATAGGATTCTAGATAAAAGTAATAAATGACAAGGATTGTAGCTTGATGTTTGGAGTTTTCAGACTAAAGAAGTGTGTTTCAGGAGATTTTGGTGATGAATTTGAATATCTTCGAGAGTTGTTTCTAGAGTAGAAAAGTATACTTGTCTCTAAGTATGCCCTCATGTGGCCTTGTTGTTTGCTTTTGAGCACCGATTTGCATAATGTCCTTTCTCTCCACAGACATTACAAGTTAGGGATACTGATTGTAGGTTGTTTCTAGTGGCTGGTCTTTTGTTTCTGCAATTCTTGGTCAGATGACCTACTCTATTGCAAGTCCGACACTTGACAGTGCAGGGTCCTATGTGATGTAGGGTGCATCTTTCACACAAGGGACGATTTCCAGTATACCCATTGGTGGCAGTATAAGTCCTGAAGGTTTCTTGCTTCTTGTTCTACTGTTGGTGGTTACGGTTGTTGTTATAGTTATTTTGATAGTAGTTGTTGTTGATGATGTTTCCCTTATCCTCAAGCTTTCGTTTGTGATCATTGGTTTCTTGCACAGAATCATGCCTTATTATCTGATCCATTAATCTCTGGGTATGTTGGTGGCTTCCTCTCAAAGTATGAGGCATCGAGGCAGTAAATTTTCCTTCAATACTTCCTGGCGTATATAATCCCACTGATGAAGATTCCATAAGTTTCTCGGTGTTTGGACCATGTTTGGGCATAAAGTCAGCTAATTCCTGGAATCTACTAATGTAAGTCTTAAGATCATTTCATTTTCAGGCCAAGTTGTAAAAGTCAATCTTCCATTTTTTGACTTAAGTTCGTGGGGCAAATACTTATTGGTTAAGACCTTTTCAATTTGGTCAAGTGATTTGATGGCTTGATCTTATGTCCAATAGGTTGATTCATATGATTCCACCAGGATAGGGCATCATCGGTTAAAGTACTGGTAGCAAATGTCACTTTGTTTTCCTCGACATAGTTGCTACGAGAAAATACCGATTTAGTCCGCTCAAACCAGCGAATAAGGTTAACTGCTTCTTCCGTACCATTGAAGTAGAAAGATTGACAGCGAACGAACTCTTTATAGTTTCCCGTTTTTGTTACAGGAATTCTAGTAGGTCCGGTGTTCTTGTTGGGATTACTAGCACTTGCCATTGTTGCAGCTTGTGTTTCCAGAGCTGTGGCAATGCCATTAGCAATCAGTTGTTGGTAGGCAACCAAAGTTATGGTTGGTGTTTTAGATTTTGACGTCCTTTTAGGAGGCATTCTATCAACATAAGACAACACATGATAAGAATGATATCACAAGTTTGATAGGAATACTAAAAGAACAATGTATACTTAAATGCTTTATTTTTGAATTTTAAGCACTTAGAGGTTATGGTATGATTCATAATAATAAAGACGGAGATAATGATGCAAATGATAGAGATGATGATGAAAGAGAGATAAGCTGGAAATAAGGTATGTAACAGGATTGCCTTCATAAATAACTTGCCTTCTTACTGTATATAGTCAAGATTTGATAAGTGTTTTTATTTATACCACACATCACGTAGCTAGGATAAAGCTATAACTAGTTTGTTGATTTTGAGCCGGTAGATGTCATCCTAAAGATCCTCCTGATCTTGTTTCTTCGTTGGTGACGAGCTTGGTTCCTCTTCAAATGCTTTTGTTCAAAGATTTGGAAATTCTGTTTGTGAGCAAAAGCAATCTTATCCCTTTGCCCTAATTGCTTCCTTTGAAGTTTGATAATCTGAGAACGGACTTTCTCAAGTTCAGTCTTTAGCTTGTTATCTTCTTCTTTTTTTCCAATAGCATGAGAATAGGAGTTCTTATAAGTATTCAAATTTCTTCAATTTGATTCTCATGATGCTTCAGATGTATCTTACTTGAACTTTTTCCTATTTTAAATATCTGAGGTGGGGTAGGAGTATAAACTGAGAAAGATGGTGATACCAAATCACAGGTTTGATTCCGAGATGAATTAGATAACGTAGTTGAGGAAGAAGATGGGGAATGGATTTGCTTCTTAGGTGGTAATAATTCTTCAGGAACAAAGAAATATCGGGGATCAAATAGTAGTGATGGCGGTAATTCCAGAGATGGAGTCAAAATAACTGGTGGAGTAATAGGATCTGGTGGTGGAATAGGTGATTCCTTAGCATAAAATGCAACGTCCTTTAAACAAGGATTATTGTAGAAAGGTGAGAATACTGGTGGGATCATATTATCTTTAGAGTTTTCCGAAGAGTTAAAAGAACTGCTTCGATGAAGCTGGGAAATAATCCGATGAGACCGAAGTATAGTTAAGAAAAGTATAGAGAAAAAAGCATCCTCAATATCGGAAGTAGAGTAGTTGGGAGAAGACATCATTCTGTTAACAACCCAGTTGTAAATAACATAAGTTATTTATGGTATAATATAGTATAATAGTTATGTATCTGTACATACGGATCCGGAAATGCAGTGGCATGGAGGACTTTGATGGCTAGAAAAAGAAATGTGTTATGTTAAGGTTTTGACTTGTTCTCTATTAACCATGGCGCTGATACCATCTGTAACTCCCCCATTATTTAAATATAGCAACAGAAGCTAATCTGGGTATTTCTTCATGGAACTACATCATTAATCATCAGAAAATGACTCAAAAGAGACGTTTTTTGTTCAAAAGATACGTTACTCATTCATTTAAAATCCTGTGTTTTACAAAGGCAGGTCCCAAAATCTAGTTACATACAATGTGAATGATAACAAGTTTTAGCCATCTTCATGTCTATGCCACTCTGTGCCATAAGTTGCTTAATTACCTGAGATAAACATGTTAAAAAGTCAACACAAAGGTTGAGTGAAATTCATAGGTTTGAAATGTAATAGTTGAATACAAGTCATCATAAGTAATTGTTATAGAAGCTTTTTAGTGTCAAGTCAATGCGTTATAGGTATGGTATTGGGTTACGTTGTTATACACCCATTATTGGTAATAATTGCAACGAATACAATTTTATGGGAAAATTGGTATCAATGTTACAGTTAATTGCGTTTTTGTCTCGTTTATTTGTTATTTTATTCGTCTAAACTCATGCACATAAACTGAATGGTGTATTTATATATACCCAAATTGATGTGATATATATATATAGAGAGAGAGATAATGGCCCTCGGCATAGGTACTTGCCATATACCTATGAAATTCAAATATAGTGTGTTTGGTTACCTATCTGGTTAACACAAACAGGATTCGTCAATCCTGATAGATCTATCCATAATATTCGCGTTCACCTGTAAGTGATTAATGGTCCATGATAATGAGGGACTTTTGGCATAAAGTAACTTAGACATTAATTGTAATTGGTATATCAGGATAGCATATAATCTGGAAAAAATACTTGTATTCGTAATTCTATAGCAGAATCCCACCTCCACGGGTTTATGATAAACATTAAAGAGCTTATAGTGTGGCTATGAATCTCACTAAAGTCTTTAAAAAGTATTCACAATTGTTATAAGATAAACGAGTATGTAAAAGAGTTTGTAAACAAGCATGTATCCCCCTCGCAGGTTTATAAAACATGTAAATAAGTAAAGGCGAGGTTATGAACTTCACTTGAATATGTAGTTGTAATAAATATTCCAAAATGAAAGCTGACGACTGTATCACAATCTTAACGGGGAAGGTTGATATAGCAAAATGATAGTAAACAGCACAGCCACGTCACGTAACCTGAGTAAATATGTTGAGTCTTAGGAAGATTGTACTCTAGAACTTTGGTTTAGAGAGTCTAAATTTGTTATGAGTTTGATTGGAAAGTTTGGAATTATTATATCACTGTTCGGGCCATCATAATTCAGAAGTCATTCAGTAAACGTTTGAGGAGCTAGGGCACTTTAAATCGTAAACCCAACAACTCAGTCAGAACGTAATACCAAGATGAAACCCCTTAATACGAAGCTCCCTAGTATTATGATACGATATAATCGGTTTTAAGCATTTTGATCAATATCTGGAAATGATAAGCACGACAAGTGTTTATTAAAGTTATGTCTTGTAAGGTTTTAAACACATTTTTATACTTTTTCAAAATGTTACATTTTAGACCCTTGAGAATGAAAAATGGCAAAATATACCCTTGGAGTTTGCACTTTACAAGTTTGGTCCTTCTAGTTTAAAAGATGTACAAAGTAAACCTTGCACTTTGAAAAGTTACATAATAGACCCCTCTAGTTATAACTTTGGTAAAATGACATTTTTAGTCCTTTTAGTTATAAGTTTCAGAAAGTTACGATATATACCCCTTGCTTGGATAATATTTACAAACAAGTCTGAATTGTCATGCAAGCTTATTTTAACATTCCAAAAGACGTTTGCAGGTTATAGCTTATCAATATAAGCTAAAATATGAAGGTTTAACTTAACGAAAGTTTAAAATAACGATTCGTTAAGCTAGGAAGCAAAACGGGTCGAATTAGGGTTTTATAATGAAAACGCGTAGGTTTTTAATTCAAATTTCTTCCATAATCAATAAAGTGGTTATAATAACATTAGTTAAGCATGTTAGGAAAGATTATAACAACATTTTATCATATTAGCTCATAGATTCAAGAAAAACATGAAATTAGGGTTTTGGGTCAAAATGGAAAATGAGCATGAATTGAGTTATAAAACTTTAACAAGAGTTTATGTATGATTATATGAACATTATAAGGGTGTAGGAGCAGGTATGAAGATCATAGAACCTGGGTTTGAGCTTATAGCGGTTTGAGCTTATAGCTTGGAAACGGGTCGAAATCGGGACTTTTAGCTTCGTACGCCTAGAATGACGACTCTGGGGCTTCTTTTCTTGATTTATTTTGCTTCACTTCTGTTCTTGAGACTTATTAGGACATCTTAGGAACTTCTTTGAGCAATGGATTGCTGCTATGATGGGTTATAGAGGAGGAAGTGGGAAATGAGTTGTTAGGATTATGAAAAAGACTCGGTCACCCCGTGTATAATCTAGAATAGCATAGCTCGTTGTCTAATTGTAAGCGTATGACTAATAGTATTGGGCCGGGCCTTTAGCCCACTTGTAAGCCCATACTCAAGCCCATTGAGGCATAAACACTCATGTATATAAACCCCTTTCTAGCTATGGGAAGGGGTTGGTTGTTCATTTTATCACAAAGCTTTCATTTGGTTTTTCTCTCACTAGAAACCAACCATAGGAAATGTGTTAGACCCTGCTTGTAAGCTGCTTCGGAAGTAAAGAGAGGAAGTCATTGATGTCTTGTTTGCAAAGAAAAGCTTAAAATGGGTCATTTTGCAAGAAAAGAATGACGCGGTTCTAATAAGGGCTCGGATTGAGTTTTTGAGCTTGGATTTCGAGTACATCTGAGTTATAAGTGTGGATTAATGATCACAAGGTTTGTATTAAGGATTATAATCAAGAATTGATAGGTGGTTCGGGTTTAAAATGGGTGAAAATGAGTAAACGGGTCCAAAGTCAAATTAGGGCACGTTAGGGTTTCTTGGATTTATTCTCGTGTTATAATTGAGATGAAATAATGAAATAATGAGAGAATATGATTGATAATGTTGTAAATTAAGTTATTAAAACTTATTTAAGTGTTGGTTGAAGTTTAAAATGGATAAATATCGAGAAACGAAGTGTGGTCCATAGGTTTGTAGTATTTTGCTTGGGTTGGGTTTCTAGGTTTCATTCAGAAATCTTATGAAATAAGATGATTATGGAAATGTAAATGAGTATATGACATGCTTTAACTTGTACTTGATGGATTTATACCAGTTTCTTGGGAAAAACGGAGGAAAAATGGCAATTTGGATATCGTAGCATTAAAGACTTGTACATTACTTAAAGGACATGTACCTTATTGGAGGGAAATATAATTATTCAAATGAGATTTTAAATACTTGAAATATATGCTTTAGATATTAACCTTTCACGAAATTTAGGGTTTTAAAACGGTTTAAAGCCCGTTTTGATATAACGTTGTGAATGCTACATTATAAGAGTAATGTACTTTATAATAATGATATTAAGATATCGACTTGATATGTTATGATGTTTGCTTGACATATAAATAGATATAGGTGGCATAGGTAGGTTGCGTGAGCTCGTCTACTTTAGTTAATGCAAGTTACTTGTCATATTAGATATTGTAATGCAAGTAATGTAATAAAGCGAAAAATTTCCCCGCACAATTGTGATCATAGTAAAATAGGTTGATTTTGCATTTGATGAAAATTCCTGGGTTGTTATAGTCTCCACCCCTTACAGAAATCTCGTCCCGAGATTTAGCTGGATGTCGGAGAGATGTCAAGGAATGATTATGAATTTGTAAGAGAGTTGCTAATCATGTGGGGTATAGATTTGGAAATGAACAAATGATGAAGGTGATAATGATAATGATTAAGTGAAGAAAAGGGATTATTTGTACAAATGGATTGAAAGAAACTTGTTTGTACGTATGCTATATACTTAAGCCTACTTATTTATAATTTATCACTTACAAAGAAAAGCGTCCAAATCCTTGTAACTGAGAATTTATAAATTCATAGTTCGGAGATTTATAATTTCTTATTTAAATGAAGAAGCGTCCTAATTCATTTCAATAAGATGATCATAAATAATCGCCTTACTAAGCATAAAAAACATTATATCGAAATGGTAATGTGTAAGAATGGAAGGGGGAGATGATATTATTTTCAAATCAAAAAAGTAATGAGTAAAGAATATAAGATATTAGTTGCAATGATGCATGTTTCATCGTATTTCATTCAATGATAAAACAGTGTTTTTCAAAGTATGAGGGGAGTATCATAGTTGAACATAATGGAATTGACAAATGACTTCGAGTTTTGATATCACCAGATAACAAAATGAAATGAAATAATCCCTTTATTATTTCATGGATAAATTTACATATCTTACATCACCGAAACTCTAAGAGTGTTGATACTTATGCTACGTGTCTTAGGGTAGGATTCTAGATAAAAGCAACAAATGACAAGGATTGTAGCTTGGTGTTTAGGGTTTATGAAGTGGGTTTCAGAAGATCCTTCATATGTAACTGGTGGCGAACCTGAGTATCCTCAAGAGTTGTTTTCAGCGGTTGATCTTTTGTTTTTGCAGTTTCTGGTCAGATGACCCACTTGGTTGCAAGTCCGACACTTGACAATGCAAACTCCTATGTGATGCAGGGTGCATCTTGTACACAAAGGAAGGTTTCTTGGTGTAAAAGGTTTCCATGGTATCTTTTGGCAGGATAAGTCCTAACATTTCGTTTGTCCGTCTATTTCTGCGGTGGTGGTAATCATTATTTACGGTGTGATTTGTTGTGGTTATTTGGATAGTTGTCGTTGTATAGCGATAGTTTGAGATGGTTTTGTTGTTGCGATATTTGGGGTAGTCGTTGTTGTCGATGGTGTTTCTTTTATCTTCAAACTTTCATGTATGATCATTGGTTTCTTGCACAGAATCATGCTTTATTATTTGATCCATTAGTTTGTGAGCTATGTTGGTGGCTTCCTCCAGAGTCTGAGGTTTTGAAGCAGTAACGTTTCCTTTAATGCTTTGGGGCAATCCCTCGATGAAAGCTTCTATAAGTTTCTCAAAATTTGGCACCATGTTTGGACATAAGACTGCCAATTCCTGAAATCTTCTAACGTAAGTCTTGAGATCATCTCCTTTCACAACCAAGTTGTAAAATTCATCTTCCATTTTTTGACTTCAATTCGAGGGCAATACTTATTGGTCAAGAGCCTTTTCAATTCGGTCTAGGTGATCTTATTGGCTTGTTTTATTCCGATTGGTTGGGCGTATGCATTCCACCAAGACAAGGCATCATTGGTTAGAGTACCAGTAGCAAATGTCACTCTGTCTTCCTCGGCACACTTGTAATCTAAGAAGAAAATACTGATTCAATCGATCAAATCCATCGGATGAGGTCCCAACAGCTCCTTTCGTGCCATTGAAGTTGAAAGGTTGACAGTTTATGAATTCTTTGTAGTTTCCTCTTTTTGCTACAGGAATTTCTCTGGGTCCAGTGTTCCTATTAGGATTGTCGGCATTTGCCATGGCAGCAGCTTGTGCTTCCAGGGCTGCAGAAATATCAACAATCAGTTGCCGGATAGCATCCTGAGTCATAGCTGGTGTTTGCAGGATGTTTGAGGCCTTTTGGAGGCATTCTTCAAACGAAGACAAACACAGAATGAGAATAAATGATATATTCCATATCATTAAGTTTAAGGTATGAAATAAAAAACTTGTGATCATTCTTTGATATTTGAAAGAATACAAAGAAATTTTTTGAATTTAAGATTCGAGGATATACGGAATATGGGAAATGAGTGATCCAACAAAAGGTTAGTTTTTTTGGGGTGGGGGGGGTATTTTTTATTATTTCAAGTGGTGCATCTTCTTGATAGAATTAGAAAAGGAAGTTTCCTGATGAGTCGGGAAATAGTTATAATGTTCGTGAGGAAAAAAGCATCCTCATATCGGAATCAGATGTGACGGATAGTAGAATGATGGGATGAAGATAAATGACTGTAACAACCCAGTAGTAAAAACTATAAGTTATTTAGAAAAAAGTAAAGTAGTTATGTATTTTTTACATATTAATTCGGACAAGTAGTGGCTATCATCGCAATTCAAAGAAAGATAGTGGCACGGAGGACACATTGATGGCTAAAAAAAAACAAGTGGTTTATAGTTTAAGGTTTTGACCTTGTTCTCTACAACCATGGCGCTGATACCAATCTGTAACACCCCCATTTGTACATATAGCAGCAAAAGCTAATCTGGGGTATTACTTCATGGATACAACAATCATAATCATAGAAAACGACTCAAAAGAGACGTTGTTCAAAAGATACATTATCATTCATTTAAAATCAGAGTTTTACAAAGGCAGGTCCTAAAATCTAGTTACATATAATGTTAATGATAATAAGTTTTAACCATCTCCAAGTCCATGCCACTCCATGCCATAAGTTGCTCAATTACCTGGGATAAACATGCATAAAAAGAAGGGTCAACACAAAGGTTGAGTGAAATTCATAGTTGATATATGTAAATATAAATAGTTGATTACAATTATCATAATGGAAATATAGTATTTGCAGGGATAATTATCATGGGGAACATTATTATCATGGAGAATAATATTATCACCTTAAACTCATGAATCACATAAAGAGATATTAAAGAGATATTGGGAGATACTACCCAAAGAGGTATTTGAAGAGATATTGGGAGATACTACCCAAAGAGGTATTTGAAGAGATAAGGAGATACTTACCCCAAAGAGAACATTTAAATAAATATAGGGAGATCTACCCATATAGATATTAAAGAAAATTGGTGGATACTACCCAAATAGATATTGAAGAGATATTGGGAGATACTACCCAAATAGACATTAAAGAGATATTGGGAGATACTACCCAAATAGATATTGAAGAGATATTAGGAGATACTACCCAAATAGATATTAAAGAGATATTGGGAGATACTACCCAAAGAGGTATTTTCATGTACTTAGGCAATAATATATCAGGATAACATATAGTTTAGAAAATACTTGCATTCCATGGTTCATAGAGTAGGTATCACTGATTATATAAGTAATTGAGTTATGAATCTCATTAAGCTTTGAAAAGTAATCACATTTATATAAGATAAAACAAGTAATAAAAAAAAGAGTTCGTAACAAACGCATATCCTCCGTCGCGGTAATACAAATATGTAATATAAGTAAAGGCGAGTTAATGAATCTAACAATAACGGTTTTAATGTACTTTGTATATTAAAAAAACAATTAAGCATGTATCCCCCTCGCGGGTTTATAAAGCATGTAAATAAGTAAAAGCGAGGCTATGAATCTCACCTGAATATGTAGTTGTAATAAATATTCCAAAATAAAAGCTGACGACCTTATCACAATCTCAATAGGGAAGGTTGATATAGCAAAATGATAGTAAACAGCCACGTCCGACAACATAATGACCTTAAGTAAATATGTCAGTCCCCTTAGGAAGATTGTACCTAGAACTTTGGTTCAGAGAGTTATGAGTTTGATTGGAAAGTTTGGAATTATTGTATCACCGTTCGGGCCATCATAATTCAGAAGTCATTCAGTAAACGTTTGAGGAGCTAGGGCACTTTATAACGTAAACCCAACACCTCAGTCAGAACGTAATACCAAGATGAAACCCTTTAATATGAAGCTCCCTAGTATTGTGATACGATATAATCGGTTTTATGCGTTTTGATCAATATCTGGAAATGTTAAGCACGTCAAGCATTAAATAAAGTTATGTTTTGTAAGGTTTTGAATACATTTTTATACTTTTTCAAAATGTTACATTTTAGACCCTTGAGAATGAAAAATGGCAAAATATACCCTTGGAGTTTTTCACTTTTACGAGTATTGGTCTTCCAAGTTTAAAAGGATATACAAAGTAAAACCTTGCACTTAAAAGTGACATAATATATCCCAGTTAAGTTTATACTTTGATAAAATGACATATTCAGTCCTTCTATTTATTAATTTTAGAAAGTTACGATATATACCCCTTGCATGGAATACTTTTTCAAAACAAGTCCAAAATGCCATGCAAGCTTATTTTAAGTTTCTAAATGATATTTACAGGTTATAGCTTATTAATATAAGCTAAAATATAAAGATTTAATGTAACGAAAGTTCAGATTAACGATTCGTTAAGCTAGAAATCAAAACGGGTCAAATTAGGGTTTTATAATGAAAACGCGTAGGTTTTTATTTCAAATTCCTTCAATAATCAATAAAGTAGTTATAATAACATTAGTTAAGCATGTTAGGATAGATTATAACAACATTTTATCATTATAACTTTTAGATTTATGAAAAACATGAAATTAGGGTTTCGGGTGTACGGTTTTGGATCAAAATGGAAAATGAGCATGAATTGAGTTATAAAACTTTAACAAGAGTTTATTTAGGATCATATGAACATTATAAGAGTGTAGGAGCAGAAGTGGAACATCCAGAACCTGGGTTTGAGCTTATAGCTTGGAAACGGGTCGAAATCGGGACTTTTGCACTCGTACGCCTAGAATAACGACTCTGGGGCTTCAAGGCTTCAAAGATTCTCTTGATTCTTGTTCTTGGATATCCTTAGGACATTCTTGAGCAGAGAATTGTTTCTCTAATGGGTTATAGAAAAAAGAAGTGGGGGATGAGTTGATATGAAGGTATAGAACCCCTATTTATAGTCGAATTCAACCAAGGAGGTTAAGGAAGCTTAAATACCAGGCCTTGGACATGTGGAGCAGCTAGAGGGTGACTAGGAGAGGCTACATGATGAGTCTTGAGGTCTAGAGGTGGTAGGATTGCAAGGTGGAAGTTGGTTTGTGGTGTTTTTGAATTCGGCAAGACTTAGGGACCAAGGGAAGTGATGTGGCCATTTTAGCAACCATGGAATGTGTTAGACCTGCTTGTAAGCTGCTATGGGAAGTAAGGAGGTGAGTCATGAGGTGCTTGTTTGCAAAGAAAAGCTTAAAATGGGTCATTTTGCAAGAAAAGAGGTCGCGGGTTCTATTAGGGCTCGGATTGAGTTTTTGAGCTTGGATTTCGAGTACATCTGAGTTATAAGTGTGGATTAATGATCACAAGGTTTGTATTAAGGATTATAATCAAGAATTGATAGGTGGTTCGGGTTTAAAATGGGTGAAAACGAGTAAACGGGTCCAAAGTCAAATTAGGGCACGTTTAGGGTTTCTTGGATTTATTTCATGTATAATTGAGATGAAATGATGAAATGATGATATAATATGATTGATAATGTTGTAAATTAAGTTATTACAACTTATTTGAGTGTTGGTTGAAGTTAAAAATGGATAAATATCGAGAAATGGGTCATGGTTTAGTATTTTGCTCGGGTTAGGGTTTCTAGGTTTCATTTCATGATATCTTATGAAATGAGGATGATTATGGAATGTAAATAAAGTATATGACTTGCTTGTAACTTGTACTTGATGGATTATACAAGTTTCCTTGGGAAAACAGAGGTAAGACGGCTATTTTAGATGTCATGCATTAATGACTTGTACATTATGCATTAAAGGACTTGTACCTTATTTTAGAGGGAAAGTATTATTCAAATGAGATGTTATATGACTTGTATATATGCTTTAGTAGCTTGTACATTCGCTTTAGATATTAACCTTTCATGGAATTAGGGTTTAGAGGTATACGATAACGGTTTAAAGCCTGTCTTGATATAATGTTGCAAATGGTACATTATAAGAGTAATGTACTTTGTAATAATGATATTAAGATATCGACTTGATATGTTATGATGTTTGCTTGACATATAAATAAATATAGATGGCATAGGTAGGTTGCGTGAGCTCGTCTACTTTAGTTATGCAAGTTATATTGCATATTGAGATATTGATAATGCAAGTAATGTAATAAAGCGAAAAATTTCCCCGTACAATTGTGATCATAGTAAAATAGGTTGATTTTGTATTTGATGAAAATGTTGGGTTGTTATACATTACCTCCAAATCGTATTTCAATGGCAGCAAACATTGTTTTAGCATCAGGGTACTGACTGAATGTGAGTTGATGTTCATTGGGAAGAGCCATGAGTAGCAAGCTTCTAGCCTTTACATCATTCTTCTTATTGGTCTTTTCTTTAGCAGTTACGGGTACAGACATCTTCATAACTGAAGTACCATTCTCTTGTGCTGTTTGTGGTATAGACACCCATGAGTTACCATTCTCTATGACCTCCCATAGAGCATAGTCTTGTATCTGGATGTACTGCTTAATTCTTATCACCCACATCTCATACTCACCCAGTTTGAGTATGGGTAGCTTAGCAGTAGTATTACTATTTGTAGATTCAAACTCCATGTCTTCTAGATCAAAGTTTCTCAAAGCAAAGCTCTAATACCACTTGTTGATCCCAATCCTTGATCGATTCCTTAGGTTGTCTAAGGTTAAATTACCTTGGATAAATCCAAAATAACTTGTTGGAGAAACTTTGTATGTATACTAAAGTGTATGCGGAATCTACACCTTAATACCTAGAAGTATTATGAATAAAACAGTTTTCGTGAATGAACAAAGATATAACCAAATGCTCCAATATTATTAGATCAATAATACGAGTACTCTTCACCACTACTAGGGTTTACAACCTTGAAGACTTGACAACTTATAAACTTGTGTATGTCAACTAATGCCCTAGAGCCCCCTTTTATAGACTAAGGAGTCCTAGTCGGCTTACAATACATTCCTTAGATATCATATCTTTTCTAAATATAAACGTAATCTCTTAATATTACTTTATACATTATCTTGTACAAAAATATCTCAATATCTTATCTTCACAAGCATTCTTGTTCTCCAAACAATCATTATCCTCTTTAATCCGTCCTTATCCACTTCGACATATTAAGTCTTTAAGCATCATAAACTTTTTGTACCGAGCAGTACTAATAAACACAAGCATATTAACATTAGTATAGCAGTACTAATATGTAACAACAGTATCCCCCACATTACTAGCAGCTCTTAACGATTACTACTAGCACACTAACTACTTTAGCATATATTTTAGATCTTTAACTCTGAGCAGTGTTAACTTCAATGTAACATCAAAAAAAAGTAAACTTTATGCTATCAGTACTAAATTCAACTAACAGTATAAACTACAGTGTAACTTATACTACCAGATACTAACTACTTAGCATAATTACCATAGTACCTGAGCAAGTATTAACCACAAAAGAATCCATGAAGTCTTTTTTAAGTTCCAACATTTGCTGTCAAGGTTGAGTCTCTCAACCTTGTCTTTGGATTTTGGGACCATCTCATGAATATAATACAAGGAGGCAAGAACAAAAGGGTTGTCTTTAGCATCATTTTTGGATGATGATTCAGTGAGCTGTTCACCACCAAAAATTTTCTTCTTTTGGTTTGGTATTTGCTCAATGATGCAATAACTAACCTTATTTGAGCCATTTAGCTATTTTTCATTGACCTTTCTTTCTTCTTTAAGTTGATCTTGAAGAGCATGATTTAACTTTGTATGTTCAGTGTTTTGAATTTAAAAAGTAACAGCCTTAAGCTTTGTTTGTTTTAAGGCAAGTAGATCATTTCTACACTTGTTTAATTCAAATTTTTAGTTATATTTAGATAACAAGTTTAATCTCTGCTCTTCAACATACTTTAGGTCAATGTTGATATATTTGAGATACTTTTTCCAATCTGAGTCCTCATCCATATAGAGAAGAATATTTACCTTTTTCATGGTGATGTCTATCCATTCACCATTGCGTGAATAATTATTTCCTACAAAGAGTTCATCATCAGCCAGAGCTATTAGTACCTTGACATGAGTCTACTACTCATCATTTGATACTTATTCCTCATCTCAATCGAATGTTTCAGCAACAAGGCCTTTGTTCTTTGATTGAAAGGGTTTTGAGAACTGAGAAGTAAGAGGACTAGCCTCAAGGAGTGCCAGTTTAGCTTTCATCTTCTTGTATTCAGCCTTGTAGTCGTTTTGGGCTTTTGGTTCACTCTGACTGCTTTGATCATGTTGGGAAGACTGAATAAGTTTTAAGGTAAACATGGGTTGAAAACCTTTTGACATTGAGGATAAGTAAGATGTTGGTGATTTGCAAGATGGTTCAGACATTTTAGAAAAGCAATCTTTTTGCAAAATGACATTTCCTGCCACATTTGTAACATTCAGTGTCTTGATTTGCCTTTTGACTCAAAAAATTGTTTTTCCTTTTTATTAAACGTTTTGAATATGCTAATAGGGCCTTCTCATGAAATTCTATATCTAGATCTCTGAGGTACTCCTCACTAGTTCTCTCATCAGCCTCATCATCAAGATTTTCTTGAAAATCCTTCATAATGTTAGTAGAAAAGAAGGCAGTTGATATAAGAGAGTCCGAGGGAGTGGTAATTAGGACCTTTTTGGTATCTAAATATCTCCTAGAGATTAAGTTGTCCTCATAGACAAACCTTCCATAGATATCAGCAAGGTCAAGGGTTTTAGTGTGATTTGTATTTCTAAGTCCCCGAGAGAAGCTGAGCTACTTCTCAAGGAGACTGTTCATGAAACCAACATTGATTTCTTGCTTAGATAATGTTACACCATCATTGGCAAGCTTATTGATCAGGGTTTTGTAACAGGTGTAGGTCTGTGAGAGAGTCTAAAAGGTTTTAGCTCTAAAAGTTTGATACTCAAGTTTCAGATCCATGATCCTATTTTCCTTGCTATCAGAGGGACCTTCAAAGATGTGAACCAAGTCAGTCCATGTATCTTTAGTTGTCTCAAAGCTAATGACTGACTCCATTATATCATCTGGTAGACATGATATAATGATGCTTTCAAGGTATTGGTCTTGATTAACCACTCTCCTCGCATCTGGGGTCCATTGGGACTCAGGTTTATTAACACCTTCAGTCGTTTTAGGTTGGAAATGACCATCTTTAATACATTGAATGTAGTAGGGTTCCATTCCAGTCAAATAGCAAAGCATACGCTTTTTCCATTTGTTAAATTTTCCAGGCTCTAGACGAGGAGCAACAGCAGAGTAGATGCCTCCTTCTTTGTCTACTAGCTGGGGTACATTACTTATAGCAGCCATTTTAGGATCTAGGTTTTTAAAACTTTGAGCAGATTTTTAGAAGATTAAAGTTCTACAAACCTTCTGCTCTGATACCACTTCTTATTCCCTTTGAGTTAGTGACCAATAACTATAAAGTTTAGATAAACTAACTCATGGCTTATAGTAATGTAAATGAAAATCAGTTTTGACAAGATATAAGGATAAAATAGTAAAGAAAACAAAACTAATTTTCAACATTTAACGCTTATATTTATTAAGAATTATACCCCATTGTATGCGGAACTACAATGCGGATTGAAAGACAATTTATGTGTGTGTGATCCTCACTAATAACTTAGCATATTTTAGAAGTGTTATTCTAAGTCAACTACTATGCTAACTAACTGAGCTTGCTCAGGGACCTAGAAGATATTGGAGGAGTAGGTGTTTGTGAAAGATACGACTTTGAATGCACAAACTTAACCTACTCCTCTACAAGGTATGTCTATTTATACTACTTAGGTAGGGTCATACCAACATGGGTGATAAGTGTGTGTCCCAAGATTGATTGGTCAGTACATATTATACAGATTTGTCTCTATTACATTTCTAATCTAAGTATGGGACAAACATACTTTCTAATGTCAGTGATGACACTGATCTTGTCTTTATATCCTATTCATGATAGTTTAACTTTAGGTAGATAAGAGCTTAGACTTATCTATTTCAAACTATCTCGCCTATTCTTCAGACTCTTATCTTCAAGATATTCTAGTTGTTGGAAATTATATGAAGTTCAGTGAGTCTATTGCCACAACTCACTGAACCCATCACCTTATTCTTTAGCTCAGGGACTTCATTCACTAAGAATCGCCTCACTGAATGGTTGAGTTTTTCTTGTAGAATCGGGTTGAACACTTGAAGGTGACTCACTGAGTGATTGTTCACTCAGTGACCTGTTAATGTTAAAGGTTATCTTACACTTAGGATATTTTGTATTCAAATCTAAGTGAAAGATCATTAGGTATTGAACTGGCCTAACATGAATGATCAAGTGCACAAATTTACCAAAGAACACTAATAGAAACCCTAGTTTTGAAGTAATAAACCCTAGCTTTTGTTAACCCTTAAACAATAATCTTGCAAAATCCCTTAACCAAGCTTGAAATACCCTTGATCTTACTCTTAAGGCTACCGAAATATAAAGACTTTGTAATATTTTGTGTACCACTACACTAGGGGCCGGTTTTATATATATGAGGGGAGAGGGAAAAATATAAATTTTGATAGTGTATATGGTATATGAGGTGTTATTTAAAAGTGGTAAGGGTATTGGGTAAGTTGTGCATGCATGTAGAAAATATAAATGCAAGTTTAAACAATTTACGTAAAAATTGTAAAACCGTATGCATATGACTTTGTAAAATATGCTCATGAGAATGATAATTTACTTGTATAATGTAGACTAAACTTAGTCTAGAGTCGGGACGCGTTTAAAGTTGTTTTTTTGTACGCGGGATAACCTAACCGGTTATACGTTAATTCAAGTTTTCACGTGTTCAAAGTGAAACGTTCAAGTTGGTAAATAAAAGTTTACGTGAAAAATATGGGTTGTCACAGTCTTCCCTCGTTAAATGAATTTTGTCCCAAAATTTAGTTGGTGGCATCCAGTGGTGAGGTGTCTAGGAAAAGGTAAGGGTATTTGCTACGGAATTTTTCTTCTCTTTCCCAAGTAAAATAGGACCTCTCTTGGAATTTCATCAAACCTTGACGATCGGGATATGGCTTTGTTTCAACTGTTTGACTTCCTAATTCATAATTTCCACTGGTTCCTCAATGAAGTGCAATTTATCATCAACTTGGATTTCTTCCAATGGAATGACGAGTGATTCATTTGATAAGCAATTCTTCTTAGTTCTTATGGAAGCTCGAGTCAGTAAGCTACAAGTCCAACCTTAGCTAAAACTTTGAATGGTCCGATATACCTTGGGTTTAACTTTCCTCGTTTTCCAAAACGTATCACGCCCTTCCATGAAGAGACCTCAACATAACCTTAACATAACCTAAAATTCTAGAGGTTTATGCCTCACATCAACGTAACTCCTATGACGATCACGAGCGGCCTGCATTCTGCTTCGTATATGAATGATCTTTTCTGTTGTTTCATGAATGATCTGTAGACCAGTGAGTTGGCTATCACCAACCTCAGTCTAGCAGACAGGTGATCGTCACTTTCGATCGTAAAGTGCCTCAAATGGTGCAGCCTTAATGCTGGTATAGTAACTGTTATTGTAAGAAAATTCAACCAGTGACAAATGATTATCCTAACAATTTCCAAAATCAATCACACAAGCGTGTAACATGTCTTCCACTGTTTGGATGGTTCTTTCGCTTTGGTCGTTAATTTGTGGATGATATGCAGTACTCATATCCAGAAGAGTACCCAAAGCTCTAGAGCGATTGCCAAAATCTAGATGTAAATCGGCTATCTCTGTTTGAGATAATCAAAACTGGCACACCATGGCTTGAGACTACTTCCTTCAAATAAATTCTTGTTAGTTTCTCCATCTTATCAGTCTCTTTGATTTGTAGGAAATGTGCGGACTTTGTAAGACGGTTAAAAATCACCTAAATAGTGTCAGAACTGCTTGACGTCTTAGGTAGATTTGTAATAAAGTCCATTGTTATTCGTTCCCATTTCCATTGGGGTATTCCAGGTTGTACCAACAAGCCGGATGGTTTTTGGTATTCGGCTTTCACTTTCGAGCACGTTAAACATTTACGGAGATAGGTGGCGATATATGCCTTCATGTTTGGCCACCAGTACAACTGCTTAAGGTCGTGGTACATCTTATTGGATCCAAGATGGATAGTATACCTGGATTTATGCGACTCGTGCATGATTAAATCCCTTAAAACACCAAAATGTGGTTACCAACTCCTATTTATAAAGCAACGGGTTCCATCTGGATGAGTCTTAAACTCCTTGTCCATACCACGTAGTTTTTTACTCTTAATGTTATCTTCACTGACTGCTTCAACTTGGGCATCAAGATTTTATGACAGGAGGTTTGAATTAATTGTCATAACTAAGGCTCGAACTCATAGCGGCGTAGCCCGTTCCTTTTGGCTTAGAGCATCGGCTACAAAATTCGCCTTCTCTGGGTGATAACAGATATCATAATCGTAATCACTAAGCAGTTCGATCCATCGACGCTGCCTCATGTTCAACTCCTTCTGGTTAGTATGTGCTGAAGGCTCTTATGGTCTGTAAACATGGCACACCTCGTACCATACAAGTAATGCCTCCAAATCTTAAGAGCAAATACTACTGCTTCTAACTCCAAATCATGAGTAGTATAGTTCTTTTCATGAACTTTGAGTTGACGAGATATGTAGGCTATGACATTCTCTTTCTGCATTAACACAACACCTAGCCCTTTGTGTGAAGCCTCGCAATAAACCACAAAGTTGTCGATTCCTTTCAAAAATGCCAAAATTGGTGCACTACAGAATTTCTTTTTCAGTAGTTGAAATGTTGACTCTTGCTTTTCTTCCCAATCAAACGCCTGATTCTTCCGAGTCAGTTTAGTCATAGGCTTGGCGATCTTAGAGAAACCTTCAATAAATCATCAGTAATAACTAGCAAGACATAAAAATTGGCGTACTTTCGTGGGGGTTGTATGTGTTGCCCAATCCTTAATAGATTCAATCTTAGCGGGGTCAACGTGTATGCCTTGATTATCAATTACATTCTTGATAAATTGTACCTTTGGAATCCAAAATTCACACTTAGAGAATTTGGGGTACAACTCCTTTTTCTTGAGCATTTCCAAGATTAACTTAAGGTACTCTTCATGATCTTCCTTGTTTTGGGAGTAGATCATAATATTGTCTATGAATACAATCACAAACTTGTCTAGGTACGACATGCACACACGTTTCATAAGATCCATGAATATTTCCGGTGCGTTGCTCAGACCAAATGGCATCACTTGGAACTCGTAATGACCATAACGAGTCCTCAATGTCGTCTTCGGGATGTCTTCTTCTTGAACCCTAAGCTGGGGATAACCTTATCATAGGCCAATCTTTGTGTAGACGCTAGAACCTTGTAGTTTATTGAATAGATCATCAATATAACACCCCGTATTTTCAAGGCGATAAAATCCACAATGTACTTTTTTTAACGGATTGTACGCGTTTGCTTTAAATCGTAAACGTTAAGTTAAATCGCGTAAGCTAAAAATTAGCGTGCAATGTAAACGGGCATCAAACAATTAAGCGTTTACATCAATCAAGTATTAAATAATTATTTTGAGAATAATTATGGTCTTTGTTCATTTTATTTTTATCGGATACGTAAAGTGTATACGTTTCGCGATAAATTGCGTTTAGGCATACCCGGAACCACGTTAATTAATCTACGCTTCAACAAATACCCACGATTGTACCCAACACTCAAAGTTTTATTAAATTTACCCAAGTTAATATTACTTTACACTTTGTACATTAGGAAATAAATCAAGACACAAATGCTTGCAAGTAAACATCTTTTACATAAAAGCTACAACTAGTAACTTGCATATATTTCACTAGATAATGTGTTAACTATCAAAAAAGTTTCAAGAACCCTTTTTCCCCCTCCCCATCCCACAGCAACAACAACCTTGGAGACAAAGGGCACACAATTTTTACACAACTTGGACTTGTACAACACCTTTTCATTTAAACCTAGCCATAACTTGTCCCAATTTGACCATAGTCTTCCTTAAGACCATGAACTATGTTCTTGACCAACTATTGCAATCTTTTTTACTAAGACTTACCATATAATACTAGTATACATGTAAGAGAACTCATACAACACAAACACTTAGCTAAAAATCAAACTTGTCTCCCCTTTCTCTCCCTATTAGGCCACGGCTCAAACCACAACCATAATCAAACCATACAATTTTCATTCTCAATATTTACAAGCATACACACATCATTCCTAAGATATACTAAGGTGTTTGCAAGACTTGGTTAATCATTTACAAGTGTTGAAGCAAGAAATCAAGATTAGGGTTATTTGGAAAATTAGGGTTTTCATAGCTTGCTAGCTTGGGTTTAAAGTCTAAACAAGGGTTTAGCACATATTTCTCATCATCATCATTCATCACTAAGGTTACCTAAAACCTTTATCTTTTCATTTTCATGATTTTATATGCATATGATGTTTTATATAGAAAAATCACCATTTAAGACTTTTGAATATGTAAAAGGGATTTTTACTTGTGATTATGCTTTTGTACACTTTTTCATATGATATTAGGTTGATAATATCATGTTAAAATGGATCTATAAGTGTTATACCATGTTGGTTAAGTGTAAAAATGATTATGTACAAATTAGGGTTTATAAAGTTTACTTAATATGTTACAAGTAAAAGTAATGCAAATGACATGTTAATCTTGTTTATGGACTTTTAGTGATGTTATATGAACACTAAAATAAGGTTATAATGGAAGTATAAGTGATGAACAACCTTGGTTAAGCTTAAAAAGTGTTAATGAAATATTAGGGTTTTTAATGATTTACATGAAAAGCTACAAGTAAATGTGTATAATCAACTTGATAAACTTGTTAATCTTGGTAATTTGGACATATGAGGACAATGATGGACTAATGGACTTTATTATATGTAGGACATATAATATATATATAGTATAAAAGACTTATGGTAAAATACAAAGTTGAAAGTTATAGAAACAAAGTTTACATATGGAATCAAGAAAGACACCCTAACTTTCTGTTTTAATTCGACATACAACCTGTCCACTTTATATTTTTATAAAATAGTACGTCTCATGGCGATTCCAAAAAGCTAAGAAACTTGAAAAACGGATAAATAACGAAAAAGTTACGGTAAAAACAAGTTATACGATAAATAAACGGAATTATAAAAGAATTTTTATAAAACAATTTATAAAAATTATATAAAACAGCAAGTTTAGTATTTTTAACAGATTACACATATTTTTAGGATTCCAAATTGATAAGAAACGAAAATTTTCAATTAATAACGAATGAGTTATGAATTTCGCGAGTTTACGACAATTAATACTTTTATAAAACAATTTTTATAAAAGTTACTATTCATGACAGAAACATTTATTTTTGTAAACCTCATAAATAAATAGAACTTTCAATTACGAGAACGTGCTCGAAAGAATCGCTAAAAACGGAGCTATAACGAATAAAATACGACGTTTACGGGTTTTACGATAACTAAAACTATAAAAATAACTTTATAACTGGTGTGAACAGTAAAAAGTACTGTTCATCAGAGGATCAAAAATATGAAAATGTCAAATTATGATAACTCTTCCTAATACGAAAGCGTGGGCATAAGAAACGTCAAAATCGGGCTTAAAACGCGAAAGTTACGCTAGTTTTACTACAACGGTAATTATAAACGTTTTAACTTATTAAACACAATTTTTCCAAAACAATTAGATGGTGATTAGCTATATAGAATTATGCATGGTAGTAATTACCCAATGTGATTAGTACTTATATGACCTTAATTTAAATAGGTTGCATCTGACGATTTGCGTGGCGCATTATCTGTGATATACTTGATATTCGCTCACTAAAGGTGAGTTCATAGCCCCACGTTTTACATGATTTTGTTTTACAAGTTTTTAGGGTGAGAAACATGCAATGTTTTATAATTGGACACAAGTGGTTAAGTTTTATATTATGATTACGTGTTGCCTAAGTAGCGATAACCCTAGTTGAGCCCATTATCATGAACTGTCAGTTACTGGATTGTGAGCGCGAATGTTATGAATAGATCTATTAGGATTGACATCCCCGTTTGGGTGATTAGCTATCACTGGGCAAACGAACGTATACCATGTCGAACATAGGATGTTGCGGGTTAGAACATCATCACGGGCAATGTAGGCCATTTATATGGTATTCATTTATGTCGAGCTTCAGTGTCATGAGCTTAGGGCAACGCAATTACATTTATATGATGTCTGCATCTGTTGCATTATCATACACTTGGGAAATCTTGTGGTCCTACAATATACAATTTATCAAACCTATGAATTCACCAACATTATTGTTGACGTTTTAAAGCAATGTTTTTCAGGGGATCAGTAAGCACGAGGTGCAAGGGATACATTGGTGGTTTTGATTTGGATATCATGCATTAAAGATTTTGTCGCATTACATTTTGTATAACTGTTATGGGCTAGAAATCATTGTATTTTGAACAAGTGGACAAGTGAAGCTTCGGCTTATGTAACAAATACTTTGATAATTCCAATGTATCAATTTTAAACGACTTGTTGGTCATTCTATATACATCTTGTGTTATTGATCTATGAAGTAACACGCCCTGGCCCCTTATTCCGCTGTGACCCAATTTGGGGGTGTTACAGACTAGGTTGAGAGACTCAATCCTAACAGTAAACTTCCAAACTTTAATACTGGAAGAATCCTAGTCCTTGAAAGTCAAGCTGTGAATGAGTCTCTTAAACCTACTAAAACATCAACTAACCCTGAATCATCTAAAGATTTTAAAGCAGAATCCCTTACTCTTTTACCTCGCCTAAAAACACTCCAGAAAGCTTTACCAAGTTCAAGGGTAGAGTCATTAACCTTTCAACCCCACTCTTCAAAAGAAAGACCAGGCTTAGGTATCATGAAACATACAAAGCCTGAAACACAAGATTCTTTAAACAAGAGTGTTTCAGGAACTATCACTGTTAGTGAGACTGAGCCAACCACACCTTCAATTCCCACTGAAGTCAAGAACACTGAAAAAGAATCAAAGATAAATGAATTAACTAAACTTGTTAAGAAGTTAATAAATGAAAAGGTCAATTCTGACCAAGAGACTCATGAATCAAAATCACAAATTTAACAGACTAAGTCATCCAAGTCAGTTGACTCATAAAAAAAATGTCAAAATTCTAAACCAAAAGTTTATATCTCTGGCTCATCTAAATCACTTAGGCCAAAGCCTATTTAAAAACCACAACTTAAGTGTGAACTCTGTCACTATACCAATCACTCAACTGATGATTACTATAACATTCTCTACTGCATGATATGAAAAAGGGAGGATTATAGGACCTCAGATCATGAAATGTATACTGCTTTACTATAAAGGAGTAAAAATTACAAGGCTCAGCCTTATTAGTATGCATCTCTATCCAAACAGATCCTGAAAGCTAAGGCAAAGCTTTTCCCACCATGCACACACTCTGGATTCAATGATCACAAACATGATGATTGTAGAAACTACCCTGAGTGTGAAATCTGTGGAAGTTATGACCACTTTACCTCAGGACACAACCGTGTCATTCATATCAGAGGAGGAGTACTAGTTAATTCCTCTCAGTCTAGTGAATCTTCAACTAGTGTTAAGTGTTATACATGTGGAAGCACTATAAACTCCACCACTAACCACAATGAATTTGATCACTTTAAAAGAGGTGAAAAAAATTCAGGCTACAAAAGCCAGAGAGCCCACAAAAAAGCGGGTTCACAAAAGAAACTAACCCAAGTTTATTATTTGTGTAGAGACACATCAGGAAGCCCATTTGGTACATGGACAGTGGATGCTCAAGGTGTATGACTGGTGTCAAGAGTTATCTGCATAAATATGTAGGGCAACCAGGTCCTAAGGTAGTGGTTTGTGATAACTCATATTGTATTACTAAGGGATATGGTTCAATAAACTATGGGGGTATTACTTTTACTAAAGTAGCTTTTGTAAATGGTCTTAAGTATAATCTAATTAGCATAAGCCAACTTTATGATGCTAAATACATTGTACAATTTGATGATAAGCAAGGAACAGTCTCTAATGCTAAGAAAGAAATTGTCCTGATAGCACCTAGAAGAAATGATGTATATGTTCTTAACATTTCATCACTAACTCCAAATGGAGCCTGCTTCTTTGCTAAAGCCTCAGAAAGTGTAAACTGGCTTTGGCATAAAAGGCTATCACATCTCAATTTTAAGAACATTAATAAACTTGCTAAACAAAACAAGGTTCTCGGCCTTCCTTCACTTGTTTATTCAAAGGAAAAACCATGCTCAGCATGTTAAAAAGGAAATCATAAAAGAGCCTCATTCAAAACCAAACAAAACTTCTCAATCAGAAAATGCCTACAACTTGTTCACATGGATCTATTTAGACCTATCAGTCTAATGTCTGTGAACCATGAGAGATACACCCTAGTCGTTGTTGATGAGTACTCAAGGTACACATGGGTTTACTTTCTAAGAAAGAAAAGTCAAGCAACTGAAATGATTATGTCTTTTATCAGGATGGTGGAAAACTAAAATGATGTTAAAGTCAAACAAATCAGAACTAATAATGGGAATTAGTTTAAAAATTCTGAGCTTAAGAGTTTTTGTAATAAGAAAGGAATTTCTCAGAACTTCTCTTCTCTCTATACACCTGAACAAAATGGTATAGCTGAAAGGAAGAATAGAACTCTCATTAAGGCTGCTAGAATAATGCTAAATGGCTTAGTACTCTCAAAGAATTTCTAGACTAAAGCAGTCAGAATAGCCCGCTACACTCAGAATAGATCAATAATAGTCAAAAGACATAATAGGGATCCTTATGAGATATTCAGAGAAAGAATTCATGATATCAGCTACTTTCATGTGTTTGGATGTCCTATTTTTATTCATAATCACAAGGATCATCTAGGAAAATTTGATGCAAAAGCTGATGATGGATACTTCTTAGGATACTCATTCAACTCTAAAGCCTTTAGAGTCTTCAACATAATAAGACAACAGATAGAGGAGACTTATCATGTCACCTTTTATAAGAGTATGGAAGCCATCAGGTTCACAAATACTTTAGTAGATGAAATTGGAATAGATAACTCATCTAGATATCCTCCTGATGTATATCATCATGAGGATGACCCATCTAGACAATATCAATATAATTATGATATTTTATACTACATCATTCCTCATGGTTATTCACTCATTAAACTTACCTAAGAAAGCCATGTTCCTGAAGTAATTGCTTCAAACGATCCTGATATACCTCACACCGAGGATGCTGAAGGTCCTCTTGATCTAATAATCACTGAAGGAACACATGAACAAAATGTCTAAGATGAACAAATTATTACCCAATCCACTTAAGGTCCATCAAAGTAAAACATTGAAGTTTTAGTATCTATGATTGAATGTTCAGTCCCAAATGTTCCTTAGTCTCATATATCCAATCAAGCCTCAACAAGTTCTCATCCTGTTCCTTAGGATAGATGGTCAAAAGACCAACACATTAAACTTATTTATATCATTGGTGATCCTGGTGAAGGTATACTTACAAGAAACATGGCTGCCAAGCACACAACTGTCGCAGCTAGTGAATATCTATTTGCTGACTTTCTCTCTAAGATAGAGCCTAAAAAGGTATCTGAGGCACTAAAGCACCCAGGATGGGTTGATGCGAAGCAATAAGAACTAAATAAGTTTTATAGAAACAAAGTATGGAATCTTGTTCTATTCCCTCATGGAAAAATAGGCATTGGCTCCAAATGGGTATTCAGGAACAAAAAAGATGAGCATGGCGTAACCACCAAAAATAAAGCAAGACTGGTTGTACAAGGTTATAGCCAAGAAGAAGGAAATGACTATGATGAAACCTTTTCACCAGTGGCAAGGATGGAAGCCATCAGGATATTCCTTACCTTTGTTGCATACATGAACATCATAGTTTTCCAAATGGATGTCAAAAGTGCCTTCCTAAATGGTAAACTAAAAGAAGAGGTCTGTGTAAAATAGCCTCCTGGTTTTAAAAGTAGTGAGTTCCCTGACTATGTCTACAAGCTTGATAAAGCTCTTTATGAACCGAAACAAGCTCCTATGGCATGGTATTAGAATCTATCTACTTTCCTTATTCAAAATAAGTTTGCTAGGTAAAGAATAGATAACACATTGTTTATCTATAAATCAAAAGGAGATGTCATCTGTTGGTCCCTTGGAATCTGATATAAGGTTTATCAAGTTAAACTAGTCATATTCCATGGAAACTAAGCGAGTTTAAATAAATATATATGAAGAATATAAAGAACACGTTTAAAATACACATAAGTACTTTTCAACGTATAGGTTCTTATTAGAATCAAATAAAGAATCTATGACACACCTTTCTTATGGAATAGCAAGGTGGTTGAATGAAAATTTGGGTGTTATCTCCTTCAAACTTATTCTCTAACCAAAGTTATGAGTAATAAGAAAATAAACTATTCGACTAGAATTGAAGCTTCAACTTCAGCAGTGTCTATTCAGTTTGTTTGAGAGATAAATGAACTCTTTAATGTGTATCACATTAATTTGAAGAGATAGCATTTACTCTGGGAATCCCTTTCCTTTTATAGGCAAAAGGATTAGGGTTTACAAGTTTAACCTAGACTACGTGGAAGCATTAAATGGGTGGTTGAAGTGCCATTTAATGCATGTTTGCTTTTAAGTACTAGGTACAATCCTTTAGGAAAAGTTGTTGTACTTCTATTCCAACTTTTAGAAGTTACTTTCCCAAGGAGATTGCTTTATTCCTTTTGACATAAAACAATCTTTTTCCTGCCTTGTAAACCTTCTAGAAGTAAAATAATACGTTTTAACTTCTGTTAAGGAGATAGAAAACGTTTAGCTTGGAATTGTCAACCAAGATGAAATGAAGCTCTTACCAGAGGCCTTCTTCAGTTTCTGTCCCGCTGCATAAACTGAAGTGAAGATACTTCTTAATCTTCTAAGGACCTGAAGAGATGACGCTGAAGAACCTTCAGCAACTCAAGCTAAAAGACTCTAGTTTGAGGAATACTTAGGAGATTTTATGTTTAAATCTACTGAAAGATTGAAGGGATCAAGAACTGAACCCAACAATCTTCCTCTATTTAATTATACAAATAGCCTAAGTTAAAATCAATTGTAAGTGAGCAAAACAACTTCTTCTTACATAACTGATATAAATTGAACAACATAAACCGATAACCATTCATTCTAACTTTTATTACATTACTTTTACAAAAGATAAAGTTATTACAAACAGTTTTCATTCTACTATCTTAGCTGCCCAATGAACCTCTTCTTCATGCTGAACTTGATGACTTGTGTTTCTTTGTTGACCTGGAATGGTCTTTCAAGTTACTGGTTCTTTTTCTTTTCTTGTTTGCTAACTCATTTAGCTCATTCAGAGGATCTTGTTCTTTGAGAGGTTTGTTGAAGTCAATATTTAGTTCTCTTTCAGTTTGATCAAGGTATTTCATTCTTGTCTTTATCAATCCATATATGGTTTTCCATCCTTTTTCTTTTCTATCAGGACAAGCTTGTACAACCTCTCTCCATTCAGCCAAATGTAAGTCATTGACTTTGAAATTTGTAATGACTTTAATTGTCCCATCTTCCCTATATACTTTTAGTGAGATAGGGCCCTTTTGTGTGATAACATCACAGTTTATGATCTTTGAGCTTTTTCTTCTTTTCAGCATCTTGTCACAATATTTAACAGAGAGTAACTTCTTGTTGTGGTATTGTTCCACTACATTAATGCCTAAAAGATCAACTAATTCATTTTTAGGTTTATTTCAGCATCTTTAGTGGTGTTCTTCTCCCCCTCAGCAGGTGAAGCAGTTGCTTGGCCTACTGAAGGAACATCCTTGGTTATAGCTCCTGATGCATTTTACACCACATTGGCAAACCTGTTCAAGGTTTTAGTAACCTTGTTTAATAGACTTGGAAGAGAATCCAAAGTCTTGAGATGTTTCTAAACTAAAGAAACTAGAACTGGTAAAGCTTAAAACTCTGCTGGAAGTTCCCATTGAATGTTCTTCAGTTCAGCAACCTAGGATGTAAGACTGGAGATAGTGGAAGTAAAAGTCTCCAGTTTTGTTGGAATCTCTTTTAAGTCCCCAGGTAGCTCGATTTCCATATCTTTAACATGCTGTTTTAGCTCTTTAATCTCTCCAGATAATTCAGTAAATTTTAAGGGGAGCTTTTTTAAATTAGTTGGTAAGCAACTAGCAAAGTTATGTGAGGCCAAGAGTTTGGAGAGCTCAGGCTTTAAAGAGGTTACCAGAAGATTAGTAAGCTGGTTGATGTCTGGATATGAGAGCCTAGCCTTCAGTGAGGCAACTTCAGCTTCAACTTTTGCCTTTTGTTGTTTTAGTTCATCATTATGGGACTGAAGTAATTGAACCTGAGCCATTAACTCTTGAATTTAAGCCGATTTTAGAGATGGAGGATGATGGATTAAAGTGTCTTCTGGTACATCATGAGAAGAAGCATGACTTTCTTTATCTTTGGCAACTTCCTCTTCCTTTTCACTCTTATCAGAAATAATGATTGGTTCATCTTGTAGGGAGTCAGGAATGAAGAAGGCAGATCTTGTGTCTTACAAGAGATCTGATAAATCATCTAGCTTGATTTTATTTGAAACTTCATCAGCTCTGGACTCCTCATTTGTACCTGAATCAGTTTGGGCAGTTTTTAACCTATCTCTAATAGATTTGGTTTGATCTACAAGAACCCTTGGATTAGTCCCTGCAAATATGTGATAAATTTAATATCTTTTGGTCCTTTATCTATACCCTGTTGTGAAGGTATGGAATCATTAGGAGCAGATAGTCCAGGATCAACTTCAGCTGTGGAATCTGCTAAAACATCATGTCCTAATGCAGACTCAGAGTGCAAATAAAAGAAGCTGAATAAAACAGGTTTAAAAAGAATTAAATGCAGACATACCACTACTGAGCTGAGGGTGAGCTCCTTCTTTACTGGTGGCCCCTAAAGATGTTGGGCCACCAACTGCTCGATGTGCCTCTTTATGCATTTCACTAACTACTGGTGTGGAAGGTGAAAGATGGCTTGGGCTTTTGTCCTTGGCCGAACAGGACCGAGTTTCTTTTTCTAATTGGCCAGTTTTGGATTTAGATGCCTCAGTCTTGGACTCAGATGTGTGTTTTAAAGATTGTTTTCTTCTGAGTCCACTTTTAGCTCTAGGCTTTTTGCGTTGCGGAACCTCCTTAGTTTGTGAGGAAGGTTTAGGAGCTTTGGAGTCCACAGGCACATCAAAATTGCAGATGGCCTTCATGTGGTCAGTGAAAGGAGGTCCTTTAGTTTGGTTTGGCTTTAGTGCCTAATTGTGAACACTGAAGACCTGAGTAGGGTTTATGGTGAGCTCTTCATTATCATATTCGGGCATTATGTATTCCAGTAGAAGGGATAGAAACCTAGGATATTGAACAACCTTTTCTCTATTTTTCTTGCTCATTTTGTGAATTATATCTTCCCATATTAGCCTAACATAATCTACCTTTACCCCATTAGCCAAACAATACAGGATGGTGGCATCCTTGTTGGATATTTGGTCCAGGCCACCTGTTTTCCCACCTAAACACTGGATGACTTGTCCTATTAATAGCCTCCATTTAGGAGGAAGGCAACTCTTTTTCAGAGTTCCCTTTGCCTTCAATCTCCCCACTGTAACCTAATGTTGCATACCATGGTCTCACTATTGTTATGGAGGGTGGGGAAACATACATACTTGAGTGATGTATGTAATGAGCCCTAAAAGCATTCCTAAAGGTGTTGATACCTATGTATCCTCTAATTCCCCCAGTAGGAGTTGATACCCAAATCTTAGAGTCTTCTAAGGTCTTTGCAGTATATCAAAATTCACTCAGGTATTCTTTGTATTGAGTTGGGGCCCTGATAAATGCTTCCTTTAGGCAGCATTTGGAAATGAAGTCTTACACCTCTCTAAAGTATTTTAAGTTTGGGTGCGAAGGATATAGATGTGCAACTTCATTGTTGGTGGTGGAGGCAATCTCTTCAAAGATGAACTCAACTTGATATGCAAGTAAGAAAGGGTTTGTGCTTTTAGGTTTGTCAAGAGTGACAGGTTCTTTTTTGGGAGTGATTTCAGGTGAAGAGGGATTGTGTGATGATGATTTAGCCATTAAGGTTTTGAAGATATGATCTGGTTTGAGGTGTATGTTTTGTTTGTTCTTGATGAATATGTGAAAGTGAGGAGTTGAAAGGGTTGTTGTGATATATATGATTGATGAAATTACAAAATTTTCTTTGAGAAATTTGTTAGGTTCACATAAATGGACCCGAACAAAGAAGCTTCGGTCACTCGAAGATTCAAGATAAAAGTCTAGCTCGAAAGACAATGTTAATTAATGTTTATTATGTATACGGGCCAAGATGTAAAAAGCCCAAAAAGAAAGCCCTCAAAGGCAAATCCTTATTAGTATAAATACACCTAGTTTAGTCAAAATTAGGTTAGCTTCTCCATTATTTTATTTTTCATCTTAAGGGTTTGTAGCCACTCTTATTTTTTTTTCAATCAAATGTTCTTAATTGTTTAATCTTTGTGCCATTGATCTTGTGCTTCATACATGGAATGATCTAGGGATCCTACAATTGGTATCAAGAGCCTACAAGATTGATGTATTGATTTGGTTTGTATTTTTTTTCTATTGATTTCGAAAAAAAAAAAAGGTTTTTGTTTTTGATTAATTGTTTGTTTGATTCATAGATGGTTTATGTTTAATCTAATATCACTCAAACCATCTTGTTAGCAATCAACGATCTCGTGTTTTTCTTTTGTTCTTGTTGTTTTGGTTCGAAAAGTATTACAAAAAACGTAGGGATCGAACGAGTTTTAGTCGTTTCGATCGAACGAGCGACATTCTTGTTGGGATCGAACGAGTGGAAACGCAGTGGGACTCGAACGAGCGGAAGTCTTTGTGGATCGAACGAGTGGTTCGAACGAAGGGATCGAACAAAACGATCGAACAAGCGACCAAACAAGGCGTTCGAACGAGGGGATCGAACAAGCCAATCGAACTAGCCATTCGAACTAGCCATTCGAACTAGCCAATCGAACTAGCGGTACGAACAAAGGATCGAACTAGGGGAAATCAAGGAGGATCGAACGAGGGGTAAACAAGGAGGTTCGAACGAGAGGATCGAACAAACGATCGAACTAGACGATCGAACGAGTGGATCGATCGAACAAAATCTAGTGGGGATCGAACTAGACGACCGAACAAGCAAAAATAATTTTTGTGTCGGATTGTTCCGAAATTTTTATACCAGCTCGAAAACGGCCCAACGGTCAAGACTCTTCCTCTTTGAGCGAGAGCCCTGTCATTTTTTGGCCATTCGGAGTCATTTAGGCCTCTAAAACTGTTTTTATGTTTAAAAATTACCCGAAAATCACAAACCTCACACCAAGTCATCAATCATCAATCACTTAAGATCAGATCATTCATAAACAACGTTATTCAATGGCAACCAATGAAGAAACAAATGCTGCTGGCACCGATACCCGTCCACCAATGTTGGTTGAAAATGATTACGAATCATGGAAGATTCGTATACACAGGTACATTCGAGGCAAACCCAATGGCAAGCTGATATGGAAATCCATCCAGAATGGACCTACACCTCACGATGATTTAGTCACCGAATCCTCCACCTTCCTAATTCTACTGTTATGCCCGCGCCTAGGAAGAAGCTTGATTCTGAATTTCAAGGTTTGGGAAAAAAGAGGAAACAAATTGAGATGGCTGATACTCAAGCTGAAATCATCCTCAGTCAAGGTCTTCCCCGACACATCTTTCATATCATACTCAACAACAGCATGCCAAGGAGATTTGGGATAATGTGGATATGCTTATGCTAAGGATCCAGGTAGGA
The DNA here is from genome assembly GCA_026074375.1 of Tanacetum coccineum. Classification (NCBI taxonomy): domain Eukaryota; kingdom Viridiplantae; phylum Streptophyta; class Magnoliopsida; order Asterales; family Asteraceae; genus Tanacetum; species Tanacetum coccineum. The sequence goes on along the minus strand of BQNB010001640.1, from coordinate 14,943 downwards.
CTCTTCAACAAAGGCAACTTGGATATAGGAATAGTGGATAGGAAAGGAGGAGAGGAAGATCTGTTTGATGAGTACGAACTCTTTGGTGCAATTGGGAAACGGTCCCATTCATGACTACTTTGAGTATTTCCACATGATTGTGAATGACATGAAGATTACTCAGTTGAAAATCCCTACTCATCAGTGAACACTAGTTTTGTCAACAACCTTCCCGGCTTATATGTGGTAAGTATGTGGACTAATGTCAATAAGAACAATGGATATCTCACCACACCTTTGTTTCATGATTATACTCATCTCAAAGCCTACGAGCCTCATGCCAAAAAGACTCTCAAGAAACAGGAGCAGTCTACAAGTATTGTTGATCCACTGGCCTATGTTGCTCACACCAAATCTGCACCTGCTCTTTCATCACTTCAACGCTAGTCCCAACCTATGCATCAGTCTCCGAACTGACGCTTTGATGGCCCACTATGACTCTGATTTTGCTAATCTCTTAAGTGTTCCAAATCAGTTTCACCCACTCAACATACCAGCGCCAGACTTCTTCCACTCCATAACTCATGCTTACGGTGCATGTATGGTTCAGCATTGTTACTGAACCGATTCATGAGGAAGGCTCCAGGTAATTGTTGGTAATACAGAGTGTTCGAGGCAAAAAGGTGATATGTACAACTGCAGAGGGAAGGACATGTGCGAGGCAAGTGTAAAGAACCCAACGGAAAGATGGACTCTCAGTACGTCAAAGATAAAAGCTGTACTGATGGAAGCTTAAGAGAAAGGAGATGTGTTAGATGCTGTAGCTGAAGCATTCCTCGCTGATTTGGACTGCACCGCACCTTATGATCACCTCACGCACTGACACAACAAACAGGTTTCAAGCCATATCTGAGGAGCTTATGAACTCAGGTCGTGGATGATGGCCCCAATGCTGCTGTCGCTTTCATGGCCAACCTTGTCATCCACTAGTGCAAACCAACTATGCAGGGTCAATGAAGGTACTCTCCAATGACAATCAATCTTTGATAATGTGGATTATCAGATTAAGGAGTTTTCTCTCTTTATTATGCACAGAGGAAGAACATTTAGACTCGATGCAGGAGATATGATCTTGATGACAATTTACGGATCCCGTTCATCTAGTATCTTCTTGACACCGAAGCCCAAAATGTTCCAACTGAGGTATCTGCTGACACATCTGATAAAGTTTCTATGATTGCCATCTTAACTGACTTGCAAACCCAACTAGACGGACATGCTAAAGGTTACCAAGATAAATGTTGGAAATCCGAGACTTTTTAAAAATGAGCTTTCTCAATGCAAGCAAGAAATATATCGTCTAGATACCAAAAGGTCAACTCGATCTTGAAAAACAATGTTAGACAGGACCAAGCCTTAGTGATTCGCATGTAACAAGCGTAACGCTGAACTTGTGCAAGAAAACGATTTGCTCAAATCCACTCTTTCAGGAAAAGAAAAATCAATTGCATTTTTACAATCTGAAAAGGAAAAGATTTTTTCTGAGAAAAAGGATCTAGCAGATAGTTATCTAGATGAAATAGTTTGTTTAAAGAATGCTAACAAAGTTGCACGAGATATGTTGCAAAGATTTAACATGCCAACACAAACTATTCCTATGCTTTCTAAGAAACCTAAAGCCGCAACCGCTGACTTGCACAAGGATCTCCTAGGTACCCGTAACCCAGGTCTAGGTTATATGGCCAAGCGTGCTCAACCTGCCTTGTATGATGCCGATACCCTCTTTCATCCCACTCACCACCCTTTAGTATTATGGGATAGTGTAGAGGTCTTGGTCACCAAGTTGTTAGCTGAAAATGATGAACAAAAAACAGGGCATAGTTCGACCCGAGGAATGGCTTCTATGAGAACGTTATATGCTTTAAGTTTGTTCATCAGAAGGAACTTTTGAGAACAGGCGTATTGGCTCTCTGCCAACGAAATTGCTAGTCAAACTAGTAAACCAGCCACACCTCCTTTTGTTCATAAAAGTCGACCTCCAAGTCAAGTTCTGGCCAGTCTTCGAAATGTTAATGCTATTTTTCCTCAATTTGAAGGTATCATAAAAGAAAGAACACAAAAAAACCAGATATGTTTTCTGAATTGTGTTTTGATTATGCAAACGTTTGTTGAACAACAAACTAGGGTACCAATTTACGACCCATTTTCAAAAAAAACATATCAAGTTGCTAATGAATACCATTTTTCTAAGAGATAAGAGAATTTGAACAGATTTTTGATGACTTTGGACGCGGTGTTATTGAACAATGTGTTCTAGATAACAAGAACCTGACCACTAGAGTAAGAAAAATCTTTTGTTCAAAAATGACTGTTAAATTGCTGAAGTGTTTAGAAAATGATTTCTGCTCATTTGCTTACTTCCGTATTGTTGTTGCCCCTAGTTCGAATTGCCTTTGCGAAGATCTCTAGATTCTGCATGCATAAGGAAAACACACTAAAGTTCTTGAACTGAAGCTGTAGTTCAAAACAGAAACAGCCTAATTTGAATTTGAGAAACGTTTTGCATTTCTCGAACAGAATTATGTTAGTTTACTACTTAAATTTCAAAAGACTATAACAGTGCATAGGGACACTTCCAGTGCCTCCAATCAATTTTTGAAATTAAGACAAGTTAAGAAAGCAGCTTTCAAGGGAAAGAGGACACTATCAGGAAATTTAGAAATCAGATCAACATCACGGAGAATGTGAATGTAGGTTCACTGAAGGTAGTTGCGACCAACAGGCATTAGAAACTGACAGAATTCAGTTGAAAGATACGATTACCTCCCTTAGGATTTAACTAGATGGCCTTAAGGTAGAAAACGTGAGTTTGAAAAGAAGGTATGATGAACTGTCAAAGGCGAATACCCACTCACGTACTGCGTACACTGAAAAGCTTAGTGCCTTCACTGCTGAACATACCAAGCTGAAAGCCCAAGTGACTGGTACAACAAGTTAGTGGACTTCAACATCTGAGACACCCAAAGTGCTTGACTCCGGAATGTACAACTTAGGTATCTAAGTATATATCCACCACCCAAGTGCTTACTGGGTAAACAACCACGTTACCTAAGAAGAAAGCAAGTTACGTTTAGGAACTCCAGGACTTCAAATAGACCCACACAGGAAACCACCCAGTATGCAAACAAAACAAGAAAGACTCATGTTTTTGTGAATCTGTTTCAAGAACCTAAACCTTGCCACTGAATCTCACAAACCTATGCCAAAGAGCCACACTCGGAACCATCATATCTTGACCAGTAAAAGTGTGAACGCTAGGAAAGCAGCATATCACAATAGGAAGTTGCATGTTGTTGATCATAATCAGTTTGTGATTCGTTCTTTTGAAGTCTTGTGAATACCAAAAACCCCAGTGTGAATCATACTAAGAAGGTGGTTGGGAAAGCAACAGGATCATAATGTGAACAATACTAAGACAGCTTGGAGACCAACTAGAAAGGTTTGTTGTCAGTGTTAAGCCTCAGTGGAAACCACTGGACGATATTTTGCGTTGTATGATAACTGTCCTTTAACTAGGATAATGGAACCCATTGTTGAGCCTTTAGAACTTACCCCGAGCGTTCGTTCTAGTTCCAAAGTTACTATGATCTCTAGGTTCACCGATTGCAAACTTACTGATCGAAAGGCTGGTTCCAAGGGGTTATCTGGTATTTTTTGAATGCTAAAGCATTGTATTATTGTGTATATTAAAAAAAAAATTAGATAAATGGCTTGCAGTTATTTCAGACTGTAACCCGGTCTTAACCCAGAGATTTAATGTACGTTTCAGTGCATTATTTCTTCCACAGACAAGAAGTTGTCTAAGCCCCGAACCATTTTTCTCATAAACAACTTGTTTTATCAAACATGTTCGGGTTAACCAAATCAAACATTGACACGGGTCATTGTTTGAGGGGGAGAATCAGTATTTCTAACAGTTGTGCAGGTCAAAAGGACGTACTGTTGCTGATTCTATTGCTGCAAGATTGACACGACCAACCGCTTACATGTTCAAGAAGATTGCGTAATCTTACCTGTCTGGTATTCTAAGAAGTCTTGTGTCAATTACTAACTTGTTATTTGTGTTTTTCACTCTCCTCATCCTTTGTGGGGAGATTGATAACATTTTAAGTCCATTCTAGATCAAACATTCACAGTTTCATAACTTTTGGATCGGGGGAGAGAATGTGACTCTTAAAATGTAAATAGGTTAATTAAATGATTCAATTGTTTCTATAGTGCTAAAAGTCCTATCCATGCATGTGCTAAACATCTTTCGTTATAGACGCAATGTGTAGGGGGTAGCATAAGTGTTATATGATCAAAAATGTAAGGTACCAAAAGTTTGTGTTATACACAAGTATCTTGAAATAAATGAAAAGAATCTTTTGGTCATGTTCGTGAAGTGATCTATATGGAATGTGATGGAAAGAGATGTTGGGTTCCACCAGGGTATTCGTTATGATTGCTCATGCCTGGTCTTCGGACTGGCGCCAACTTAGTGAGGGGATCTCCTTTAGTGTATTTGTACAAGTTTGGATTTCCAAGGCACTTCTTATCTTTCGGGATATATTTCAAAAACTCATCTGAAGGGCATTCTGATTTAAACTTTCGTTTGTGCCCCAAACAAAAATTGTATAAGCACTTCGATGTTTTGCAAAATCATTTTTGCCACAGGCCTTCTACGGTATTAAATTGTATTAAGAAGTAAACGTGAAAAGGAATTGTACGGTTATAGTCCAGCAGATAGTAATTGTACTGACTCACTACCTTACCATTCTATTAGTAGAAATACTTATACTTAGCGTGTTAGTCTTAGGACATCTGGTCTAGAGTGAGAAACGGCAGAACATTAGGGAATCTGATACTTAGGTATTAGGGAACTAGCTTGTCACGTGCCGGGAAACTTGTCAGAGGTTCTTTGAATTGAATATCTGATCTCTGATCACAGGTGCAGTATTCATACTGTAATCATTGATCCTCACGGAATCAGAGGTTAATGTAACCGACCAGATTGAGTATCGTCTATACTCGGTCCCTTCAAAAATATAAAACCTTTGTGTGTTCACAAAATGTTTTTCTAGAACACATTAAGTGGATTTTACATAACAAAATGTTTTTGTTGGTGACTAAATTGTTATATCATGGCGAATGACGACTCAAAGTTTCCGATGCAAGACACATGCTCATATCCATACCACAGTATCTGAAGTAATCAAGAAAGTTTTCATACAAGGCTTCCGCACAATCTCTGAGAATCAATGTCTTCTTCAAATTCTAAAAGTTACAATGATTGGAAGAAGAGACATCATCAAAGCTTTCAAAGATTCCAACAGATATGAGCATGTGAGACTAAAGATCAGCGTATGGCAAAGTCTAAGTGAAAGGAGATCACAAAGTAATTCAAAGAAGTAAAGCTTAAACAAGTCAAAGATCAAGATCAAGTCATCACATCAAGTTCTGAAGATCATGATCAAGGTGTTAAAGATTGAATTACCGAAGCACAACAAGTGAAGTACCCTATCAACAATGAGCTAAAGAGACAAGCACGAGTGAGCTTCTCATGACCTCATCTAGGGGGAGATTGTTAGGATCACATAAATGGTCCTGAACAAAGAAGCTTCGGTCACTCGAAGATACAAGACAAAAGTCTAGCTCGAAAGTCAATGTTAATTAATGTTTATTATGTATACGGGCCAAGATGTAAAAAGCCCAAAAAGAAAGCCCTCAAAGGCAAATCCTTATTAGTATAAATACACCTAGTTTAGTCAAAATTAGGTTAGCTTCTCCATTATTTTATTTTTCATCTTAAGGGTTTGTAGCCACTCTTATTTTTTTTTCAATCAAATGTTCTTAATTGTTTAATCTTTGTGCCATTGATCTTGTGCTTCATACATGGAATGATCTAGGGATCCTACAAAATTGTAATTATCATTTGAGGTTATGAAGTTATGGGAACGTTTAGGGTTTGTTTTCAACATGTGTGCAAAACTTTGTATTTAATGAAAGTCAGCAAAGCATGCATCTGACACCTAAAATAGTGAACAACCGTCTATTCAACTAAAAAAGTAGGTGGAAGAAAGGTGATGAGGTCATTCTAACTTTTGGATGTCCTAAATTAATATATTTTAATTAAACAACTTCTTTGAAAAGGAAATTATTTTAATAAAAGAATATTACTTTTGAGAATCACATTTGTTTTAAAACTGACCTTGAGATTGATGTTTGAAAAGGCTGGACTAGGTTCAGGTTTGGTGTTATGTTATGTTGAACATATTATTGTAATCTTCATCATCATAAATCTTCCAGCGAAGGAGACAAAACCCCAAATGCTCATGCAAATCCATGAATGAGACATATGTGATTGCTCAGTTACTTCACTCGAGAGAAAGCTGAAGAATTTGATAAAATCATTTTATAAACCGAACTGAAGGAAATAAATCAGTTTTGTTCAGCTCTTGACTTGACCAATATATGTGCTCCAGCGAAGGTGACAAAACCACATATGCTCATGCAAATCCATGAATGAGACATATGTGATTGCTCAGTTACTTCACTTAAGCAAGCTAAAGTTAGGTGCAAAAACTGAACTGACATTTAACATATGAAAGTTTGTTTAGTTTTGGATGAAAGCGCTGAAGCTTCAGTTTTCTTCAGTTAGTACTGAAGCTTCAGGTTTTGAATCAATGTTCAACATACATAGTTCAACAATCAATCTTTTAAAAGTTGGCTCATCCAGAGGCTTGTTGAAGATAACAGCAAGTTGATATTGAGTGGGAATGAAATGTAATTCAGTGTCCCCCTTTAGAATATGATCTCTGATAAAATGATATCTGATATCAATATGCTTTGTTCTTGAGTACGGAACTAGATTGTTTGAGATTGCAATAACACTTGTGTTATCACAAAATAAGGGTACCTTGTGTTATCATCAAAAAAGGAGAGATTGTTGATAGAAAAAATGCCTAAAAACATTATTAATATTTTTCAACCTCTCTCCGTTTTGATAATCACAAATGTAAAAAAGATTAATGAAAAATTATTCGTAAACAAGTAATTAGTAGTAAATTTTCATTTCGAAAATTTAATCACTTAAAGGTATGAATAAATAAATGCTTAATGCATTTTATGATCAAAGGAATTTTTATTCAACCTAATATTTTTTATAAAAATGTCACAAACATTTTTATATCTTTTACAAAACATTTTTAGATTTAAAAGAAATGTTTTATTCAAATAAATATTTTGAATTTAAATTTTTTACCTAAAAACAGCTAGAAATGTTCCAGAAAAAACCTCCCTCAGAAAAGACAAAAAAGGGAGCGTCTAGGATGCGCGGCCCCCTTAATTATAAGGGCGGTCCCCTTAATTATAAAGGGGACCAGCACCCTAATTAAAGGGACCGCCCAGACAAAAAGGCAACTCAGTTTGCCTATAAATACTGGACTATTCTCCATTGATTTTCTCACCTTTTGCACACTCTTTCTTTCTGTTCAAAAATCACTTTATACTCTTATTTCATTCCTTTGATCATTTAATCGTAAAGCTTTGTTTCCAAGTGATCCAATCTTTGATCCTCAAGTGAAAGAGAAGAATACTTCCTACCATCAAGTGAAGAAGTATTATAGCTTAGTGTGTGTCCTTGCAACCTTGTTGCAATTGTATCATATCTTGTAAATCTTTTGTGTATATTGTGAAGGTGTGTATCGTAGTTGTGTATATTAAGTAGATTATGGTGATCATTGTAAGTATAGTTAGATCGGGGTGATCTTAGTAAGTAGTGTTAGATTGGTGTGTTCAAGATAGTGTTTAGTTGAAGTAAAGTTGTGAAGAGAAGTATAGAAAGGTTATGAAGGAGTTGTGAAGTGAAGTGAAGTTGTGGAGTAAAGTGAAGTTGTGAAGTAAAGAAAAACTAGTGTGGTGAAGTAAAGTAGTGAATTGTCGTGAAGTAGTGTGGTTAGTTGTGATAGATTGGTTCTACCTAGGATTAGAACTCGACATTACGCTTAGTATAACACCTCGTATTTTAGGTCATTGTATGACATTAAGAAATTCATAATTTATTTTTAGGGTTTTACGCGTTTAACATCATAGATCAATAGCACAAGATATGAGAATGACCTCTAAAGGAGTCGTTTGAAATACGATACATTGGATTTATTAAAATTGTTTTAATCAAAGGCACAAACGGTCTTAAATTGTTCAAACATTAGTAACAACATATTTTAGATTATAACCAAAGTATCCAAGATGTAATGACTCCAAATCTTTTATGCATGACTCTCCAAAAGAGTATCCCAATGTATCCTTAGCACCTCGTGCCTCATTGACCTGAGAAAACATGCTTTAAAATGTCAACATAAAGTTGGTGAATTCTTAGGTTTATGTAAAATATAATGTAGGACCGCAAGATTTTTCCCCGTGATAATGCAACAGATGCAAACATCACAAAATGTAATTACGTATCCCTAAGCTCATGACATTGAAGATCGACATGTATGAATTGCAAAATAAATTGCCAACATTGCCCTTGATGATGTCCTAACCCGCAACATCCCAAATCCGACATGGTATATGTCTATTGTTTGGTAAACCGGCATAGTGAGCGCTACTCACCCGAACGGGGATGTCAATCCTAAATAGATCTATTTATAACATTTGCGCTCACACAAAATAATTGACAGTTCATGATAATAGGCTTAGAGGGTTATCGCTACTTAGGCAAACACGTATTCATGTAAAAATATACACTTGCGTCCAATCGTAAAACAATGCACGTTTCTCACCCCAAAAGTTGTAAATCATTGATATAGTAAAACAAGGGGCTATGAACTCACCTTAGTGAATGAACTGAAGTATATGAATCAAGTGAATGAAAACGTCACGGATATGACCGTATGCAACCTAATTAAATATAGGTCGTATGAGTACAAAGTACTTTGAATAACTAATGCCACATATAATTCTATATAGTTACATCACCACCTAAAAGTGTTTGTTTAATTTATAAAATTAAACAATTTAATTTGTACTTGTAAAATAAATGTCCATGTATTTGAAACTGTAAAAATGATATACTTGTCCAACAATTTGTTATTTGCCAAAAATACTTGATGTATTATTTATATAATTTTAGTATATAAATAATTTAATTATTTGAGAAAATAACATTTATAAGGTTAAAAACATTTATAAATATCACTTTTAAATAAAAACGTCGTATCTTTCTTGTTTTGATCTCGTTTTTATCGTTCTTTACATGTATGGATTCGTATTTGAAAAATATAATCAAATTTTACATTTATTATATTAGTATCTACTGTTATGAACAGTAACAATGAGTATAAATTTATAAAAATATTTTTTATAAATTTTAATTGTTGAAATCGTATATTAATTGGATTCTCATCATTTTTAATCCGGTTTTAGTGATTCTTATTTATGTCACGTTTCATAATTAAAAGTTCTATCCTAGAAAATTATTTCCCAACAGCCCACTGTTATGAACAGTAGCAAGTTTTTATAAAATTACTTTTATAAAAATATTTTTTATCGTAAACTTGTAAATAGCGTATCTTCTTTATTTTAAATATGTTTGTAATGTACCTTATAGTTTTGAAATCCTCATAACTTGTACTTTTTCATAAAAATAAGTTCACAATTTATCAGATTTGAAATCCTTATAGTTTTTATAAAAATACTTTTATAAAAATAGTTTTACGTATAATCTTGCAAAACATCGTAACTTCTTCGTTATAATTCGCATTTTCAAGTTTCTTATATGCATACGATCCTTATGAGATGTATTATTTTTATAAAATATAAAGTAAATTTTATATGGTTCGTGAAACGTAACAATTAAAGTTTAATTAACTTGTTTATTATTGTTTTTTTATTTTTTTTAATAACTTTTAAACTTACATAAGTTTACACAAAATCATTAATTTTATAAATTACATCCCTTGTGTATAAATTAAGTCCTCTATATGATTTCCATCATATTGTGTCCATATTGTCTAAGAAAATTGTCCAACATATTTATTTACTTATCTAAACTTTATAAATAAATAATAATCAGTACTTGCAAATAATTTATATAATTTATCCATGGCTTGTAAATCCTTGTTTTAAACATATTAACATATTTTAAACATCATCTTAACCATAAAAGAAATGTAATTCGTGTATGTATGTACATGTATTTATTTTATAACTTCATAAAATAAAAATACCCTAAGGTCATATCAGGGTCCTTCATTCAAGAGGTGATAAATTTAACCATACATTAATTATTATAAAAACATTGAAATATCTATATTGAAAGTTTAGGTTCTTAGAAGACCTTAACGAGATGTGTGATGATATACACAAGCAAGACCCAAGTGTATACCCTAATTACCTTCCACAAAACCCTAACTTTTACCAGAACCCTAATTCTTTCTTGCTAGCAAAACCTTCTAATTACCAAACCAGGCTTCAGTCACCTTATATATGTTTAACAATAAACCTTGAACACTTGTACTAGCTTGGAAATCAAAAACTATGAAGATATGTGAGGTGTGATGAGTGGAGCAAGTGGGTTAGAGTTCAAGGAGAGTATATGTGTTTCTGCTTTTACTTGAAAGAGTTAAGTATGTGCATACTTTCTATTTTAAGTTCCTATCTATGATAAACATGTAAGAATACCATATTAGAAAAACCAACATTGGTTTTTTGGTGTCTTGTTGCTTGTAACGGTTATGGAGTCAAAAGAGGGAACAAGGAGGACAAAAAGAATGTTTAAAATATAATCTAGGTCTTGTAAGTGTAAGTGCAAGGTTGTTATCTTGTAAGAGAGTGATGTGACCTTACTAACATATTGCTTGCTTTTAATTCCTTTCTCATTTTGTGGTCCTTGCGTGAATAGAGCTCAAGGGGGACATAATTGTGAAAAGATGGTTGTTTTGATCATTTGGATAACAAGTAATGTTTGTTTTTTCAAGTTAGTGGGGCATTGTTGGATATAATTTCAAGTAAAGTGTTGTGCTACATATGGAATTTACGGTTTTTTAGGCGGATGATTTTGGACAAGATTTTATGAGGTTTTTGAGTATTGTGTGTATTAGTGGGTATTTGTTGAAGTGTAGATGGGTTTATGGTTTGCCATGCATGCAAAAGGGTGGTTTTATTGCGTTACGTAAATGTTTTATGTAACCAATAAAAATAACAAGCATAAAGTTATAAATTATCATCCTAATAACTTTATAACACTTACTTGACATAAACATTTATTTGTTTGATGCCCGTTTACGTTAAATGCTTATTTTTAGCTTACGCGATTTAACTTACGAGATTTAAATAAAAAGTAAACGTGCAAAAGCCTAAAAAATAAATAATGGAGTAAATGAAGTCGTAAATGACCTAAAAATGTGAAATGTTACATAAGTTGTGTACGGTTTTTGTCCCCCTAAAGGGATCTTGTTGACATAGTGAAGAAAACTCTCGAGTTTGATGCTCGAGGAGTAGAGTAAGGCGAAGAGGTACTTCATTACCGAACCACTATAAATTCTCGTGTTGTGGTTTGATCTTTCCATCTTTTATCTCTTATCTTGTATACTTATTTCATATCTTGTCATTACTTATTTGATTAGTTAAATTGCTTATATTGTGCACATTGTGAATTCACATAAAGTCGAATCTAAGTTTTTATAATCAAACTAAACGTCAAATTAAAAAGCGGTAAAACTATTCAACCGCCCCTTCTAGTTTTTCACAATTGGTATCAGGAGCAACGTCAAAAAGAATTTAAAAAAAAAAATGTATTTAAAATTGATCCCGATCCATGTAATCAGAAAATATTATAGAGGGTTATATCTAGGCAAAGGACCACCATATTTGAATGTGTGGATTTATTTATTTTAGAAATATAGATTCAAAACTTATGTGAAATCAAAAGATCTAGATCTTTGGCATGTTATTACCTATGGTGATTTTCCTGTGCTATTCATATAATCCGAAAATAAAAAGGGTTGAATTGTTACCATTTGATAAACAAACGATGATCTTAAAAAGAAACTTGCAAAAAATAATGAAGCTAAAATGGTAATTTATAATGCTTTACTACGTAAAGAATATGAAAGAATTTTTATGTGGTAAAACGCAAAAGGAAATTTGGATACTTTTATTAAATCATTCACAAGGCAATAGTCAATTCATAGATATAAATAGACCTCTTGTTTAACAATATGAACAAATTACGATTTCGAAAGGGATAATCGATAGATAATGCTTTGCTAGATTAATACTATTAATACTTAGTCTAAAGCACTTGATGAATGTTTTTTATAGCAAGAATTATGTTAGAATATTTCCTTAGGGCACTTCATCTAAAATTGGCGTGCAACGGTACGGCTATGAAGAATCAAAGGAGTTAATTCTCTATCACTTGATGAACTCATTGAAACTTGAAATTTTATTAAGTTTACAATTAAGAAAGATTCCAAAATGGTCAAAGGAAAAAGAGAACAAAACTGATCTCTTGTCTTGAAGGCCAAAAAGGAATCAAGTGATGAAGATAGTTCAATTCCGTATGAGATGATAGAATAGCCATGGGGGGACCGTAAAAGAAATTCAAGAAATTTCAAAAGACGAGGAGTGATTTGTAAGCAACATGAGACGACAAGAAGTCATTCAAGAAGTAGAAATGACAAAAATGGTTAAAATGAAAGAAAATGATTTAGATGTGGAGATCCGAATCATCTCATTGGAGAATGTCCAAAGTCGCCAAGAAGCAATAATCAAAGAGCTTTTATTAGAGGAGCATGGAGTGATAGTGGCGAAGATGAGGAAGAAAAGGCTAAAGACGAAACTTATCTTGTAGCTCAAGCATCCAATGAGATATGCTTAGGAATAACTTAAGGCACGAAGAGTGGATTAAGATAGTGGATGATCGAAAAAATATGACGGGTAACCGAAAGTTGTTTTCTACATACAAAGCGTACAACGGAGGGAACGTTATTTTCGGAAGCAATTTACGTAGTAACATCATAGGAAAAGGTATGATTTCTCATGACTCCCTAATTATTGAAAATGTTGAGCACGTAGATAATTTAAAATTTAATTTGCTTAGTGTTGGTCAAATATGTGATAATAAATGTTAAGTTAGTATTTACCGAACACGATGCGAAATAATCAAAGACGAAAAGGTCATAGGTAGAGGAATTAGAAAAAGAGGGCTATATGTGATGAAATTAGGAAATAAATCGGAAGATAAAATATGTCTTGCAACTTTAGACGAAAACTCCACTTTATGGCATAGGAGATTAGGTCATGCAGAATTATGTAACTTAAATTCATCTTGGATTCTAAGAATTAGTTAGAAATCTACCTAAGCTTAAATTTGATCGACATTTTGTGACGCTTGCAAAATTAGAAAGCAAACTCATGCTAGCAAAAACCCAAAAATGTAGTATCAACAACTAGATGCTTAGAATTATTACACATGGACTTATTTAGACCATCCGCCATACGAAGTTATGGAGGAAATCACTACACCTTAGTAATTGTAGATGACTATTCTCGATATACATGGACTAGATTTTTAGGAAATAAAACCGAAGCTTTCGAAGAGTTCAAAATATTTAGAAAAATGATTCAAAATAAATTAGGATGCTTCATAGTGTAAATTAGAATGGATCATGGTCGGGAATTTGATAATGAAGTACAATTCGGAAACTATTGTGAGTTAAACGGAATTTCTCACAATTTCTCCGCTCCTCGTACTCCCTCACATATCAAATGACGGTAGTTAGAAAGGAAAGAAACTGCACTACTACAAGAAAATGAGTAGAACTTAATGATAAAAGTGACAATCCATTCCACAAAAATTTTAGTGTAATGCGGTTGATACTTCAACCTACATAATAAATAGAATCACCATTAGAAATATTTTAAGAAAAACTCCATACGAGTTATTAAGAGGTAGAAAACCAAACCTTAACTATTTTAAAGTATTTGGAAGTAATGTTTCATTCTAAATACAAAAGATAACCTCACCAAATTCACGACCAAAGTCGTAGGAAGGTGTTCTTCCTAGGATACTCTCAAATGTAAAGCTATATAATTCTTACATTTCTTTTATTACCCAAACAATGAAAGTTGAAGAATCCTTAAATGTGACATTCAATTAAACTCCCTCACCGCCTAAAACATCACCTTTGGAGGATGATGATTTAGTCGAAGAAGAAGCTATTGAGGTTAGTAACACAAGAACCTTAGGAAATGATATCGAAGATAAATCGTTAGAAAATAATGTATCAAATTAAAACAAAAAACCACAAACTCAGAACACTATCTTAATCACTAATCCCAATTTCCAAATACACCCAAATCCAGATATCTAGAAAACCCCGATATCAAAAAACTATAATATCCAAATCTTTATACCAAATTCTAAGGATTTAAGGTATAGTTTATACTATTAATACATAAACAATAAAGATGAAAAAGTACACCGAAAACAAATAATTATAGGCACCTGAAAGTTTTCGGAGAGCAGCTTGATAGGTCACATGAATCTTGAATCAATCATATCATTATGTAAGATTAGAGAGAATGAGGGCAAGTAAAGGGAAAATTCAAATCTTATTATGGAGGGAAAATGAGAGTTAGTAACAAGAGCATCACCCTCTAATGAAGATTAGAGGGCTATTTATAGGCAATAGGATGGAGGTTTTCCTTCCTTATTTTCCTAACTTGTCAATACTAGTCCCTAGACTTTAGTTATTATGCTATTTCTTACTTAAAGCATAATAAACCTTATTACAAGCTATATTAAACTAAACAAAATAAAGTCTAATAAAAAAATATAATAAAACCACATAATCGACACTTTTCCTTAAACCTAACAGGAATTTGGGAAGTTTACTTATCGAGATGGAGAATTAA
>BQNB010001639.1:23299-136022 GCA_026074375.1 Tanacetum coccineum | reverse complement strand
ACTGATAATTAAAAACAAATTTAATTGTTTTTGTGTGTCCGCGTTGTATATTGTTCGAAAAATGTTTGCGGTGATGTTTTAGCCCTGTTCAGCTCGTTTCCAGGTCTCGGGCAAAACTGAAAGGTTGTTAGGAATTTCGTTTTACATCAAATTGCTTTAGAGTCCGAGCTGTAAAAACGTGATTTAGTGGTTCGTTTCTGATACGTCAACGTATAAATAACATATATCTGTTTCGTTTTCGAGCCAAATAAGTTAAAATAACTTTCCCTTGAGAGATGTAATAATAATTATGATTTATTATTTAAAATATGTTTCGAAAATTCCCGGATGTTACACAATTGATATCTAAAATATTAAGGGATTAACATTTTGGATAAGGGAAGAAAATGTGATTAAACTGCATCTAATTTGTACTGAAATGTGATCATATAAAATGGACTCAATACACTCTACAGTTAGCATGTACCACGATAACGATGCACATGTTAAGGGGGAGCATCTAGTGATGATGAAAAACTTTCAAAGTGTGAATCTTTTGATATTTATATCAAACACCTTGATTGAACTTTTCAATGATTTTGGAAGGATTGTGATGGAATACCCAAAAGACCGACCATGTACTTAAATTTATAGAGTTATAAGGTGGCTAGGCATAGGCATTCAAATCCCATGATACAGCCAGAACCGGAGGGATCTACCCAGGGATATCCACTAGATAGTGTAGAAGTCCTTAGGTATGATACAAAAGGAGAAAAAGTGAGAATCAGGAATAATGCCGACTGAGATGGAGCTAACACTGGAATAAACCCAACAAGGTATTAGTTATGAAGTCTCGGTAATAATTGAAGGGGTTGAAGAACGAAAAAGAATTATAAGGATAAAGGGTGTTGATAAGTGTTAAATACACATATCCATTTATACCTAAAACGACCCAAATAAGACCAAAACAGACCAAAAATGGCAAAAATATGCTTGTATTTGTGTTTTGTGTGTGCAGGTACGGATATATGAAAAATCACAAGAAAACCGTCAAAAACGGGCAAGCACGGACACGAGAACAGAAGAGTGAACAAAAGCCGGAAGCCAAAGCCAGAAAAAGTCAAATCTTCAGTCAACTCCAATCAATCTTGGTCAACAAAAGTCAATCACAAAGGACAAAATCCAAAATATTCCACTTTAGTCCTCCAAGTTTCAGAAAAGTCCACAAATGGTCCCTAAGCCTAAATGGGCCACACCCGGATCCAAAAGCCCAATCCCTTAGCCCAATAACCCTTTCATAAAACCACAGGGACTACTCTTGCTATTTCCTAAACTTCTTTTTACACCTACACCTTTTATAACCAACCACAAGGACTAAAGTTGCAATTCTCCCAAACTTTAAAATGAATTACCCCCCTTTACAGTTAAAACAAGCGAGAAAGTGAGAGCACTATTCACCCATCATCCCCAACATTAACCCAAGGTAAATCAAAGGGAAAATCTAAATTAAGGGGTGATTAAGTCAATTCAAGTGATCGAATACAATATGGCAGGGAGAGATTAGTCAAATCAATGAGCATTAATTGGTCCAATCAAGGGAATGCCACGTTGGCAGGTAAAGAAGCACAAGTAATCTTGGATTTTGCACTTGAAGTACTCTCAGAGAAAGCACGCTCAAGCAAACCACACGGATGCCACACTGGCAATCCGTGTGAGTTCATTTGATCTAACAGAGCATAATGATTAACAAATGATTGAAGTTGATCAAGGGATGAGAGGAGAGGAGCGTCTAACAGACTCCTACTCCTAGAAGCTTCAGGGATTGGCTATAAAAGAGCCCTCACCTCACATACACAGGAGAGTTTTTTTTTGGAGTAGCTTTTAGGTTTTAGCTTAATTTTAATTTCTAGCTTATATAATGTCTTTTCAATCTTTGTAATCTCTTTTTAGATAATGTAATCAAGTTTTTCATCAATGAAATTTAGTTTTATTTTTAAATAAATTGTCATAAGCTCTTTCAAATTTAGTTACAAGTTTTTATTTACCTATCAAATGTCAAGCTACTGTACCTATAAGCTCTCAACAGCTCCATTGAGTCTCTAAGCTCATGATTGAGCTCAATTTGGACCTAATCATACTTAAATTCATTAAACCAGTAATACTTTTGCAATTTGGATTTGAAAGCTTTTGGAAGGGGAGCTTAAAATGGATGAGCTCCCAAGGACTTATACTAGCTTATTCACATGAATAAGCTAGAGCTTGTAGCTGTTATTTTAATATTATCTTCTGTTTAGCTAAAGTTTAAAGTAAGTTTCCTTTTAAATTCCTTGTCTCTTCACTTATTTAGTTTAAACTGCTTATTAGAGTAATTAAATTTGAGTTTTCCATTAGTTTATCTTTATGCTTAATTGATGAGTACTTGTTTATTTTAATAGTTTTTAGTAGTTAAACAAAATCAAACTTTGGTTCTCGATCATATCAAATCACAATCCAAGCGAAAACGTGGTTTCAATACAACAAGGTCGTTGGGGAAATGACCTAGGGTGATCAACTTCCCGGTTAAATATACGTATTATATATTGTATTATATATTTTTGAGAGTGAATTTTATCAAGGGTAACTTGGTAATTTTCTTAATTGCTCTTTGGAATATTATTATTATAGTATATTTTACAAGTGTATTAAAACTAACTATCAGAGTTCATGTGTTTTTTTAAGTATATTAAGTGATAAGTGCAGTGACCGGTTAGTTCTTACACCAGGTAAGGAGTTAGTGATCCTCCCTAGTACCCATTGGATCCCATATTGACTAGATAATCTAATAATGGGGCAAGCAAGGTCCAAACCACCCGTACTACCAAAACCCAAGGTTACACGATAGTCAAAGAATATCTAACGAAACCATAATCCAACAGGAAACAATCATAACAAAAGTAACTACATAACTTGGCCAGCATTTTAAGTGCTTAGCCGCTCATGGTAATGGAAACACGGCAAGAAATAGAAGAAATCATAGATTGAAAACTCATAATTCTTACAGTATTCGTATTTGAACGATTAAATACAAAAAATAAGTAAAGTGTGATCTCTTATGGAATCCAGGTGGAATTCTTTGAAGGTTGGAAGCCTTTGTCGCCTCTTCAATTAGCTGTGGAGGAAGTGATGTCGGAATAGCTTGAATGAGGCCTCTATTTATAAGTTTTGAACCTGTTACGGCGCAACCAATAAAGGTGTTACGCCGTAACCATCATACACGACTTCCATATTTAAGCAGTTGTTACGGCGTAATCAGATATGTCGTTACGCCGTAACCTTCAAATAATATCCATAAGTACGTGATCTTCATTCCATATTTGTGGATCGTTATGGTTACGGCGTAACTGGATAGAGTGTTACGCCGTAACTCTAATTTTGTCAAGATTTCCTTCCAAATATATGGTTACGGCGTAACTAGATATGGTGTTACGCCGTAACATTGTCTTTGATCTTCGTACTTGCTTAATATATGTTACGGTATAACCATTTTTGGTGTTACGCCGTAACATTCTTCAGAATTTACACTTTAAGTCCTTTTTCCCTTGTTTCACTTTCCTGTATTTCACCTGAAAACTACAAAATGATAGAAAATATCTTGTTTTTAAGCATTAGTGAAACATTTGCAGGTAATATAGGGAGTAATTTGACACTCAAAAGTATAAAATATTTGATGTTATCAAATATTCCCCCACTTGACTTCTGCTTGCCCTCAAGTGGAACCTGTTAGAATATTTCATAAAAAGATTTCTGAAGAAGAATGTCAAGAAATGAATTTACAAAACTCTTATGCTAGAAAACATCAAAGCCGAACACCTCACGAAAAGGGGATAAAAAGTCACTCAGCTCTCAAAAAGTCACTTAGCTCTCCACTAGGTCTAAGTGTTTCATTTTCAAGGTGATCGCTCAATTGCACAGTCATAGCATGTATTCTATCATAAGCTTGGAAAGTACACAAATTTGCACCAATTAGAATTAGGGTCTAAATAATCCTTGAAGGCAACAAGGGTAATATGGTTTTAAAGGATGATAAAGGGGTTAGGATAGACATGGGATATACATTTAATGGTTGTTAATATAAAAACATAAAACAAATAGTCTAGAGTAATCTAAGGTTGTCATAACTGAAGGTCCTGATCAAACTGAATGGATCTTTACAGCCTATAAAGGATGATAGCCAAGATGTATAAATACAAACGACTATGTAGAAACAATGACTATGAATACTATGTGTTAATGGGAATTTACACAGGTTCAATGAAGAACAATGAACAACTGAATAACAACTTTATTAAAGTGTTCTTGAGGATTACAGATTGCTAACTATGATATTGTATATGATTTGCTAAACTCGTGTATATCTGTAATCTTCTAGGTTCATCTATGTTAACTATGCCAACAGTTATCCTTTTATAGACTAAGGATAACCCTAATAGGCTTACATATCTTTTTGACAAATATCTCATAAATATCTTTTAAATATCTTCTCAACGGTACTAACTAACTTTCTACTAACGGTACTAACTAACTAACAGTACTTACTACTTTGTACTGTCGGTACAAAGTATAACTGTCGGTACTAACTATTTGTACTGTCGGTACTAAGTTAAGAAAACATTAATCCTAACCAATCTCCACTTAACACATGATGTTAAACTATTTTAACTTCATGTTTCTTCAATCCTTTAAGCTTCTTTTAACGCACAGAGGATGTATCCAAACATTCTTTATCATTTCTTAATCTTGTACACTCTATCCTTCTTTAGCAGCAACTTTGTCTTTTCAGCTTTTCAGCAACATCTTTTCAGCTACTCAGCAACATCTTGTTACCTACAATCCAACTAAGTTGGCTTTGTAGTTTTTGGCAAACTACCAGCCATTAACGGATTTGATGTTCCTTTACCAGTAGCCTGTTTGATATGGGACTAGAGAACTTTTTCATCTAAGATATGGTGAGTTAATTACATTACAGTTTTTGGTAAAATGTCACCATCAACGGATTTGATTTGTCTTTACCAAATACCGTTTGTTTTTGAGTCTTGCCTATGCTTCACTTGTCATAACATGGTGTCATTGATAACCTTATAGTTTTAGCAAAACTATCAGCTTATCAACAGATATTGAGTAGTCTTTACAAGAACTGTTAGATCTTGGGACTAGCCCATCTATTCGCACAAGAAGCATGTGTGAGTTGACTTACACCTACAATTTTTTGTAAATTCTTAACCATTACAACGGATTTGAGAGTCTTTTAACCTCAAGCCGTTTGCTTGTGTTAGCCGATTCCTTATGCTGTTAAGCATGGTGGAATTTGATAACATTTGTTGTGTGTGTGGTTAGACCCAACACTCAATCCCTTCTTACTTCCTCAGTAATTTTCTTTAGATTCTAAATCTGCAAGTACTTCTTGATAAATCGTTTCAATTCAATGCCATTGGACTTTCTTCTTCAGATCTAATTTTTAGTTTAGCATTTGCACCAGTATTTCCTTCTTCAATGGATATTCTTCTTCATCTATTAGGCATGTGAACGTACTAATCTCTTCTTCAGTCATCAACGTGTGTTCCCCTGACAAATGTGCAACTTCCACTGCTATATTCCATTTTCGCTGTGAGTTACAAAACTCATTTGTTCATCTGGATTGAAACCATATTATCAATTCCCATGAACTTTTCAAAACCTTCTGGATCTTATATTATTTATGTCATCACAAGTTTATATACAGCATCTAAGTCTTCTCTGTTAAACACTGAAAGCACTCTCATCAATGTACTGAAGTATATCCTTTTGACCCATTATCTAGTTACCACATTCAATTAATCTCTTCTACATCTTTTTGATTCATCATAACTGTGGTTTAGTGCCAAGATACTCAGTCTTCCAGTAATAATTGGTATTCTTGTCAATGAATTTCATAATGCCATACTTACTTGTCTCATCTGGAGCTATTGGCAAAGCACAATCTCAGCTCTCATTCTCTTTTCTGTGTCAGATGGTACATCTTGAGAAGTTAATCTTGTTTGATCTTCTTTTACTTGACTTCATCTTTTTCTTGTACCCTGCTTTATCGTTTATTGGGTTCTCTTCTCCTTTATCCTCTGCTTGACTCTTCTTTAGATTCCTGGCCCCTTTGGGATTTCTCTTCTTCTTTGAGGAATCTTTCTTATTCATTCTTTTGATTAGGCTTTCATCTTCAACAGACCCAAAAAGCATTGAAATCGTCATCTGTCCTTTTTTTCTTTTACATAATTTTGATTGTTTGTTTCAAATCTTCTTACTCTTCAAATCAGATGTTTGTAGTTTCCCACATGTTTAAGTAGGTCATCATTTGATTTCTTAATTGATTCTTGGTTGGATGTTGTTTCTTAAGGCCTATTGAATCTTTTGTTGAGCCAAGAATTTTTCTTGAGAGCACATAGTATCATGAAGGAAACTTTGCCTCTGTCTTTAATTGTGAATTGCTCTCTTTCTTGCTCTTGAAGCTTCTCAGCAAGATTCTGTCTGCCGTAATTCTTGCTCTTGATCTCATCAAAGTTTTTTAATGAGAGCTTTCATTTGTGCTTTTTCTTCAGCATCTTGTTTCTTACTTCTTCTTGCTTCCCTTTCTTCTTGAATTTTCTCAGCGATTTACTTCATCACTCTAATGCTGTTTGAAATTTCTTCACTGCTTGAGGAATATCATAATCTTCACTGTCAGATTCATCAATCTTCTTATATCTTCTTCTTTCCTTTGTCTTTAGGATCAAATCTTGGGATGAGGTTTTCAAAGTTAGAAAGTGATCTTGTAGTAGTAGGCATAGGTCTATCAATTTCTTCAACATCCTTTCAACTCTACACCTTTCTCTTTTTTCTTTAAGAAGCAGGCTTTAGGCTGATCATGTGAGGAGAAGTGTAGCTATTGTTTCATCATCACCAAATATCATAGAAGTGGGTGTTTGAGTGGATGTTTGAGAAGCTTGAGTAGCAATTTCTTCCTTGGTTTGATCTTCAGTACTAACTTTTTCTTCAGTACCTTCTCTTTGCTCTTCAGTACTTTCAAAGATCTTTTCAGTACCTTCATTTTTCTCTTCAGTACCTTCATTTTTCTCTTCAGTACCTTCAAATTTCTCTTCAGTACCTTGAACTTGTTCATCAGCACTAACTTTAGATCCGTCAGTACTAACTTTTGGCTTGTCAGTACTAACTTTATCAAAGTCAGTACTAACTCCTTCTTTGTCAGTACTAACTGCATCTTCAGTACTAAGTCTAACTTCATCAATCTCCTTGTCTTCATCCACCACTTCTCTTGTCCTCCCATCACTTTGAGCATTGTCTGTTTCCATGTGATCAATGTTGTCTTCAGGCATTACATCAAACAGAGGATCTCTTTGAACTGATGATTCTCCTTTTGCATCATTCTCCTTGTTGTGGTACAGTCTTTTTGTGAATCTTTGTTTCTTTTAGGAGTCTTCCTTGAGAGTCTTTGCTGCATAGACAGTCTTCAGATATGCTTTGGGGGGGGAAAAAAAATGTTGATGGACTGGTTTAGCTTGCTTTTGAGCTTTGGTGATCTAAGCCTTTAAAATTTAATTTCTTTTGGCTGATCTGAAATATGTTTACTAAGAGATATAAAGATCTTAGACATTTGGAGAGTATTTCATCCTCAATCCCTGAATGGTTGTATCTTTGATGAATGATCTCCAAGATTCTCACCAGTAGGTTCTGGGATTGAATCAGGAACAATAGGAGTAGGTGAAGGTCCTGGGGATGGTCTGGGGGAAGGTCTTGGGGAAGGGTCAGGTTGTTGCTCAAAAGGTACCTCACTAGGTTGAGCAGAAGATGAGTCAGTGTGTGGCTCATAAGGTACTTCACTAGTGGGTGCAGGGGAGGGTGATGATTTTTCAGCAGATTGTCTTTCTGAGGAAGCACCTTCAGCCTGAGTTGGTTGGACCAACATAGTATCAAATAAAGGTGTAACTTTGCCTGAGAAATGTTTGCCCTTTTTAATCATAAAAGAAAAAACTTTACTAGTTAAACTATTTACAGGATTTCAGCAACATACTTATCCTGGCTAATGAATATACCATTTGGTTTCTGTTTGACTTGTAGGCCAAGAAAGAAAGTGAGCTCTCCCATTGAACTCATCTGAAATCTACTCTTCATCAATGTCTCAAACTCATCACACCAAGACTTCTTTGTAGACCCAAATATGATATCATCCACATAGACTTGAACCAAAATGATATCATGTTTGTCCTTCTTTAGGAAGAGAGTTTTGTCAATTGTCCCTCTTCTGTATCCATTCTTCAACAAGAAAGTGGATAAAGTAGCATACCATGCTCTGGGAGCTTGATGTAACCCATACAGAGCTTTATCATTTGTAGGACTTTCTCAGGATACGTAGGATCTAGGAACCTGGTGGTAGAGAACATATAACCTCTTCATCAAATCTTGCATAGAGTAGACTTTTTCACCATCCATCTGTATGACTATAAAGCCCATATTACGAGGCAATGCTAAAAAGATCTTAATGGCTTCAAGCCTAGCACAGGAGCAAACAGCTTCATCATAGTCTATTCTTCCTCTTGCCTGTGTACATGACGCAACTACATCTAGCTTTGTTCTTGACAACAACACTCTTTCATCTTCTTATTTCGGTTACACCCACTTTGTACCGATAGCTTTTCCAATAAGGCAATCTAATAGGTCCAAACCTTGAATCTCAAACTGCAACATTCATTTTGGCAATAGCATCAACCCAGGTTTCATCTTCAAGAGCTTCTGAAATCTTCTTGGGTTCATGTTAAGATAGAAAACAAGCAAATAAACAATGATGAAAGTCTTTATGATTGTTTCTCCTTTGCTTTTGAACATAACTAACAAAAGCATGAGCTTCAAGCACTTTTATTTAACTTTGCTTTTGTTTGTCAATGTTGATGTTGGGATCTCCTAGAATAGTGTTGACAGGATGAGAGGGATTAAATCTTGATGTGGGAATAGGACTAACTTCACAACTGTTTTCTAACATTTGTGAAGTCAGCTCTGCTCCTCAATCTTTCATAAGATGAATGTGTAAAGATTTTACCATCAGTAGTTCTTCATGGAAATATCCTCAAGTGGAGGAATTTCAGAGTCATCTTCATTGGTATTTGGTTGTGTCAGAAAGAGATGTCCCTCATTTGCACTGGCTGTACTAACTGGTTTGCTAACGGTATTAACAAAGTTAGTACTCGCTAGCTTTAGTCTTTTGTGCAAACAGTACTATAAATGTTAGTACTGCTAGATTAGCCGCTCTGCTGAGTAACAAAGTTCTCAGTTTCTTGTTCAAGTTCTTTGAGAGCTTCAGCTTCCTCATTAGCTTCATTTTTGCCTATTGTAGTATTGCTATGATCATCGAAAGACTTGTTCTCCCTCTTTTGACTCCTATATTGTCAGCTGATTTGAAGCAAAATGGGTTTGTTGAATGAATAGAATTCCATTATTGGGAGTTCAAGCGTTTGATTAGAATTCACTTATTTTCAGAATCTAGCATCAATGTTGTCTTTTGTGCTGTATGTTGGTTTGATTTTGTTGACACTGCATGAAGGTTAGCTTGATTTCTGAAACTACAGAATGATAGTCATAGAATCAGTTAATTAATCAAGTCAAAAAGCCAATTTGGTCCTTCACTCACATTGGGTTTGTTCTCTAAGAAAGTTTATGTAACAGGTTTTTCTTCAAACTCTTTTGGTTACTAAATTGTATACTCTATAAGCCTTGCTTTGTAGAGATACCCAACCAAAAGTCCATAAATAGAGATTTTCAGCAAACTTGCACAAAGTGGTCTATGGTGTTCAAGATGGCCACATGGCACCCAAAAGGTCTTATATAACTTATTATTTGTGTCTTACCAGTTAAAAGTTCATAAGGTGTCTTATTATGAGGCTTGGTCACTAATATCTGTTTAGTAAGAACAAGCAGTATAATGCTTCAGCCCAAAAAGTGGTTAGGGTAAACATGAATCTGCAAGCATTGTCCTTGTGCCTCAATAAGGGTTTCCTGTTCTTTTCTCAGCAACTCCTATTGTTGTGGAGTTTGGGCATTGTTGTATTTCCTCTTGATCCTTTTAACCACAGAAATCAATAACATCCTTGATTTTATATTCGTTACCTTTATCCATCTACTTATAGTTTTAACCTTTTGATTCAATTGGTTCTCTATTTGTCTTATAAAAAGTCCTTTAGGATTGCACTAGATTTCATTCTTAGTTCTTACAGAAAAATGTTACTAAATCTGCTAAAATCATCAGTGATACCAAACAAATAGGTCTTATGGTTTATCGGCTCTAACAGATGTAGGTCCAACAAGTCATATGAATAAGTTGTAGTGGGTGGCTAATAGAGCTAACTAACTTGGCCTTACAAGAAGCTATGTATTGCTTTCTTTCTGAAAGCAACAAGTGTGGGTCATTTTGAAAAAGCTTTGTAGGTATACCTCTGAACAGGTTTCCTTTACAGTTGTTTAGGGTTTTTGAAAATTTACATGGGACCCAACCTTCTATGCCATAAGTTAGATTCATCAGTTGTAGCCGTTTCAATTAAACAAGCCAACCTCCTAAGGAACAACTTGTCCTCTATTGAAACTGTAATATTGGTTTTGTATGGGGACCTTTTAAAGTAATATTTGATATTTTTCATCAGGTAAATTAAAATCTGGAGACAATAACAAATGATATTCAGTGTCAGAAACAGTACCTTGTTTTTTGTCACTCATTTATGCACACAGAAAAGAGATTGAAGGCTGAAGTTCTTTCACAACGAGCTTCCATCCTCAAAATCTAAATTACCAGTTTTTATTTTCCCTTTACAAGTAATTATAGCCATTTACTACCTCCAGGCAAACAGGGCCTCCATTAAGTCTTGAAAAGTCATGCATGGTTAGACTTGTTACCTGTTCATGTGCCTGGCGATACATTCACGTATCAATTCAATTTCTTTATTCTGTAGAGTTCTATGTGGATATCCTGCACATTTAAGGAAGAAGTGATTAGACTCTATTAGGCGAACCAAGCCTGTTTGGGCTTGAGTCTGTTTGTTCCTAGTGGATCTTTGAAAAGTTTGTTAATAATTCTCAGGGCTAAATCCACCATTGTATTTGGAGAGAATATTATTGATTGTATTGGTGTTCTCTATTTGATAACATGCTGTGGACTTTAACCAGCAGTGTTCACATTTCCCAAACTGTACTAACTTCTTTTACCTTAGCAGTATAAACCTTTTGGTTTGAAAAATTTGTTCTTAGTACTGTTGTTCTTTTGAAAGGCCTTGATGATGGTTAATGAGTTTTGTGAAAAACATTTGCTAGTCTAATATCATTCACAATGGGCTTAATAGTATTAACTTTCAGAGCAGTGCTAGTTAGTACTGTCTGTCTGTCAACATTTTGTCTAGCAGTACTAAAATTTTTAGTACTGCTAGCTTTAGCAGTTATTAATGGTTATTCCAGTTCTCTGTTTGTACTGCATAAAGGATCATAATTGATTTTTTTTATATTTTACCCTTCTTAACCATTGTTCTCATGTTGGTTTCCTCTCCCTTTAACACATTATATCTTTAGACTTATTTTGTAGTTTAGTTATACTTGTTTAGCCAATTTTACATGATAATCACAATCTCTTATTAAATGACTAAAACTACCACAAACAAAACATCCTCTTTCAATAGACCCATGCCCCAACTCTTGGTTGTTAACCTTAGGTTTTTGACTATGTGTAGACTGATTCTTAATATTTTCCCTAGGAGTTTTTACTTGCTTGTTAGCAAAACTAGGTGAAGGTCCTTTTGTTTGTACAGACATATACTCATTATCACTATCTGATTCATACTCCTCAATGATAGGAGCATCAGACAAACTTATATTTTGTTACTTCAAATGTTTATGTATGTACCTTGGTGGATCGTAATCTTCATTACCTAATTCTGTTTTTTCTTCATCCTCATATCAGTAATCATACCACCAATCTTTATTCTTACATCGCGCTCTGATAAGTGCTTAATTACACATATCTTTTACCTCTAAAAACGAGCTTAAATGACCAAAAACAGACAAAAACTGCCAAATATATGTTTGTTTTGCATTTGTATTGTGCAGGAAGTGGATATCAACAAAAAGACAGAAAACCAAGCCAAAATGACAAAACTGAGCATGGAATGGAAAAGACTGTGAAAAATCAAGGCCAAAGACCAAAAAAGTCAAAGTCAAAGTCAATACAGAAGAATCAGCAGTCAAACCGGAGCCGGAACTGAAGAATACTATTGGATGCAATCTTAACCCATCTGATGGGCCGGGAAAGCCCAATAGTATAATTATGAAGACTGTGAAGACCAAATGGGCCCTCAATCAATTACAACAGCCCATTTGTGTGCAATTGACAAAGACTGTGAAGACTTTGAAGGCCCAATCCTAGCCCAGTTACAGCCAATCTCAGCCATTGTACACACAAAACCCACTCCATAACCTTATTGGGCTTGAAAAAGCCCAATAACCAAACCTGTACCTTATTGGGCCCAGACACACCCAATTGGGCCCAATACACAAACCCAAGCCCAACAAAAGCCCAAAATCCTTTTTTATAAAACTTTAGGGGCTAAATTGCCAATTTTGAAAGTTGTTTTAAAAAGAAAAAAAAAAGGTTTAAACAAACACAAGGGCTGAAATTGCAAATTCCCAAAACCCTTCTTTATCCCTTTTAGTAATAAACAGCAGGGACCACTTTTGTAATTCACCAAAACTTCTTTTATTCTTTTTAGTTATAAACCACAAGGACTAATTGTGTCACTTTCCAAAGTCTATTATAACTAAAAAAAGGGCTCAAAAGGAAATGGAAAGAGAAGAAAAGAAGAGGGACCATTCTTGCCTCTTCTCCAAAGATCCCTTTTAAAACTGTAACCATAAACGTACCCAAACCCATTTACCGCCAAAATCAAACCACCCTCTCCCCCTGTTTTCAGCTCCAAACCACCTCTCCAGTACACCTCTACAGCTATCCCTCACCTTTCCCCACTCAACCCCAACCCTATAACCCTTCCCACTCGCCAAAACACTCAACCCGAAGAACATCAATGGTGAGATGGTATGATAATGTGATCCAAGGGCTAGGATTACCTTGGGAAGCTTCCTACTCTCACAACCAGCTTATCCCATGAGGTAGAAGTCTTAAAAGACTTGTATAAAAGAGAAGAGAGCAAGCCGAAGCACAACACACCACTTTTTTTATGTTTTAGTGTAATTTTAATTTTAAAAGTCTTTTATTAAGCATTAGTTGTGATTCAGCTTTATTTAAAAGCCATATGTTGTAATTTTCTGTTTTTAATAAAAAGTTAATTGTGTTCTTGAATTTGCTACTGTTGAAATCTTAAATCTCTTATAAAGCCCTTTTAATCTCTTTAAAACTGTTTAAAAAAAGTATTTAAGCTATTAAGCATTTATTGTAACACCCTTATTCAGCCTTCATTTCATTTAAAAAGATAAAAACTCGAATTTTATAAATTAAGGGGGTGTTTGGTTTAGCATTGAAAATGGGTCAAACCAAGTTTGGCATGGGTCAAAGGCACTCAGCCATTCTTGGCTGAGTGTGTGGACTTTAATAAGCCATCTTAATTAAGCTTTTTAGTTTGAAAATAAGTTTTTAAGCATCCTAGGTATTCTGTCAAATTTTAATAAGCCAAAGGGCAGCTAAGCCACTTAAGCTGTTTAAACAACTTAAGACCATATTTCTTGTGTTGTTTTAGTTGTTTCTAGCCATAAAACAAGACCCTTTGTCCTGTCAGTTTAATTTACCAAAGTATGGCCAAGTGTGTATGTATGCTTAATTTGTGAAAAATACCCAATTTCAAGCATAAAAATCAGCAGGCTTTAATCCAACTTAATGTCTCAAATTTTGGAAATAAGTTTAGTTATATGTCCTTTAAATCTGTTTTCACTTGGATTTGGGTAAGAAGCACTTTTGTGCTTATTTCATAAAGCCAAATAACCCCTTAACACTCTTACCCGCCCTGGTGTCAGACACCAGGGTTAAGCCGAATTTTCTAGCTTAATTTAAACAAAGCCCTTAGTATTTTAGTGCTTCTCCTTGTAGCTTATAGTCATCTTCTATAGTTTACAGTCTTTATTTAATACAACAAACTTATTAATTAGCTAATTTAGGCGTTTAATAACGCCTTTTTACTGCCTTTATTTATATAAACTGTTTAGATATAGCTTATTGTATTCCAGCTTATTTAGGGCTTAATTTTAGGAATCCTAGCGTTATTTAGACTCCTCCTTAATCTAAGTCTCTATTTCTCCCTAGTGTGTTAGCTTATCTTGTAGCATTAAGCCACCAAAAAGCCAAGAAAAATAAGCCATAAGCTTTTTAGCCACTGCAGCCCAAAAAGCTTAATATTCTGCTTTTTAAGAGCCCATTCACAACTTGGTGCTTTTATAGAAAATTTTAAGCATAACCCATTCTACACTTTGCTTTTTTTGACATTTGTCAAATAAGCACTTTTGCCTTGGTTTGTAATCGGGTTTGTGTGGCAGGGACCATTTATGTAATTTCCACTTTATGTTAGCAAAGTTAGTCCCTAGTGTTAACTACCCCAACTACCCCCTGCCCCGTTAGCCCTTTGTCCCTACATTGTTAGTCCATTAATTAACAGCAGTTAACTTTAGTTTTATTAATAACTAAATTAGGATTAAATTTTAATAGTTTAATTACTTTTTACTTATTCAGTAACTTTTGGGCAATTTTATATTTTTAGAATTGTTAGATTTTTCTTTATTTTAGTTTTATTTTTTTCAGATTTTTTATAACTTTATTTTTTTGTCTTTTTTCCTATTTTCTTAGTATTAATTTAGTTTATTAATCTTTAAAAATTCATAAAAAATCAGAAAATAATAAAAAAATACTTTTCTTTTTTCTAAAATTTTCTTTGTCATTAGTATGTAAAAAATATAACATATAGTGAGGCTTAATTTTCTTAAATTTCAGTACTTAGACCGTTTTTAACCGGTGCGTTTTACCGTTTCTTTTCGTTTAGCTTCAAGACGACCTCCGTTTTAGTTCTAGTTTTCTTTATTTTTCAAATTTAATTAATTAAGACTTTAATTTTGAAATTTAATTTAATTTAGCATTTATTTTCTTAATTTTTAGTATTTAGGTTTCCCGATACCTGATTCTGTTCCCCGTATTTAATTTAGATTTAATTTTAGGATTTCCCAATAATTAATTATGCTTCCCGTAGTTTAAGTTCTATCCATATTAACTAATTTTGTTTCCCGTAGTTTTTAAGATCCCCATTTCCTATATCTGTTTCCCGTAGAATAAATTAAGTTTTATTTAATTAATTTTAGTTGTAATTATATCAGTGTTTCCATCATATATTCTTCATCATTCAATTTCTCAAACAGGATAACTTTCAATTTGCAGCCATAATCGTTGGGACATACGACCCGGGAATATCTCTTCCGGAATCTTTTTATTATTGATTCTTATATATTTAATCTCTTTGTGTAGATTTTGACCTTTTGCCTTGGTTAAGGGCATTTGGTTGAGACTTGCATTTGAGTTGTTTTATATATACGTACTAAACAACGAATCAATTTTTGGCGCCGCTGCCGGGGAGGCATTTGCTACGATTTTTATCCGACTTTGATCTGAACTTGTCTTATTATTAATATATCATATAAAAAAAAAAAAAAAAAAAAAAAAAAAAAACACAAAAATATTTTTCTTTTCTTTTTAGGAATCACGGTTGCATTTAGCATATGCAACAAGCCTTTTAAACCACTTGGTGGCCAAGTGGACGAGTTTAGTCTCGTGATGGATTCCAGAGAACATACCCACAAAGTCCATTTACGTATACAAGTTTAGACATGTTTAAATCTTAAATTTTAAAGATTTTAGAAGGAGGTTACGGCGTAACCCTGAAATGGGTTACGTCGTAATCAAGTGGTAAAAAAATTAAGTTTTAAGGTGTTACGGCGTAACCATAAAATGATTTACGTCGTAACTGCAATGGTTACGGCATAAACTAAAGTTGTTACACCGTAACTGCTGTAGATTCAACAAAATTACCACATGATTATGAGTCGAGCTGGTCTCGATAATTGCCTCTTAGCTTCTGGATTCTGCAAAACAAAGTAAAAAACATGCAAACCAACTAATGCAAAAAGGAAATTTCATTAAATAAAGGGCGGGTTGTCTCCCAACAAGCACTTTCGTTTATTAATGAGTCTTTAAGTTAGACTCATGCCCCTTCTATGTTATTTTGTGAACATACTTACTGCCCTCTAGCTCTTTCCTAATCATAGCTTTAAATCGTGCTCCATTCATACGCCCTAATGGTAGGGCTTCGTCCTCACGATCAATAATGCATATAAAACTACGTCCTCCTTTAAAAGAATATGTTTTTACTTTAAAAGTTTTAACGTTAACATAGGGGGATCGTAGTCGGTCTTCTCGTCCCCAATTCGCCACATTTCGTCCTCCTCGTATGCCTCGTCGTGCCATGCTTCATTGGTTTTCTTGTAGTTTTGTTGACATTTTTCGCATACATCGTCCAGAACATACCCTTTCTTCCATATTCATAAAATGTACTCATTTGATAAATGTTCAATCTCATTATTGAACACCCTGTTAGATTCGTCAAATCTCCTGGAATATGGGTCACCAATCTCCCTTGCATATTCCTCCTCAACGTCGTAACTATCAAGAATCTATTCATTGAAAATAAATTCACGATCAGATTCATGTAGGTTGGTATGTCCAATCCTGATTTTCATCCATTCTTCAAATGAATAATTGCATGGACGTGGCCTTATAGGTCGCGGTTCATCATCTCTTTGTTCCTGATGTTTCTGTGGTGTTGGTATTGGATCGTTTTAGTTCGTTGATATATGGGTCTGATGTTTACTAAACTCATAGTTTTGGGCTACCCATTCGTAATACTTTCGTTCCCAACTTGTATCAAAGATATTATGTTGTCCATAACGAACTTGAAGAAACTTAGCAAATCCCATGTAACTCCCTTTCACGGTTCGTCTTTCATAATCGTGAAAACATATCCACATCCTAAATGACCCCTGCTCATTTACCCCGAAGACTTCATTATATCCAAAGCAGAATTTTGAGTCAGGGTCACATGTCGGCCACATCCCACAATCTTCACCACTTCCATCACCATAGGTTACATGTATGGGTTTGCATACATGCCATCTCTTAACTAATCCTCTTTTATCTGGTGAAAAACTAATTGGTTTTGCTATTTCATCCTAGGGGTTATGAGTGCCATAGGACGTAATTCTTTGTTCAAACTCTAGGCATGTGGGGGAATCATAAGAGAATAAGTCTATTCCTATTTCAAGAGGATTAAAGGTTTCATCCTCTTATGCAATGTCTACCATGTAAATTTTCTCCATGCTTTGGTAAGAATCTATTTTGAATTTAAATTTCTTACTGCCTATTTCAAATGAAATTTCTTCATTGAAAACATCGATTTGGGCACGAGTTGATTCAAGGAATGGTCTTCCCAAGATTATAACATCTTCAGCCATTTTAATAACGAAATTACACGGAAACTCTAGCTCCCCAAATTTCACAAAAATATTGACAGTTCCTAAGTGCTCATTGGTTCCTGTTGTATTTTCTAAGGTGCTTGTATCTCTGAGTTTATCTAACCCTAGATATTTAATAACTCTTAGTGGCATGAAAGTATCCTTAGCATCTAATGTGGCAGTAGCATAAAGATTATGGTTATTAATGTTGAAAGGAAGAAGAAAACTTCATGGGCTTAGTTCCTTGGGTAACCGACAGGGTGGAGTGTTGTCATATGCTCTATCTATTTCATTACTGGCGATGGATGATACTTCATCACTGGTTGTTGAGGTTTCAACTTGCCTTTTCATGATACCATCTTTCATTTTCTGTCTAATGGACTTGATTATGCTAATTAAGGCATCCTTCATGTTCTCTACTCCCTGCATACTCATGTGTTTTGTTATCTCAGCGTTCAACCATTCGTCAACGTCATCCTTTTCTTCAAAGTGCTGAATGTTTTGAGTATACCTATGGTAACTTTCCCCTTGCTCACTCATGACTACTTCATCGTCGGTCATGTATTCAACCCCTTCCTCCATATCTTCCGAATCACAATCGGACTCGTGTAGGGTCAATTATTTGATTATCAAGTTTTAAATTTATATTTAGCCAACAAACCTAAAACAACACTTTAACGAGCAGTATACCCGTTCAAGATGGAGTTCGTGGTAAGTAGGGTGTCGAACACTAAGAGTGGAACATTAATCCTATATTCTATCAGTATTTTAATTAGTCTATTTACTGGTTATACCTATTCTATGTACGTTGTCTAATGATATGGGAATTTTCAGTCTGAGAGACTGGCACAGGTTCGGTGGAAACAAATATCAATTCAATAGACAATAAACACAAAAGAAGAAGATTAGAAGATAGAAAAGCGGTACAAGCCAAATGATAGAAAACCGTATTAGCCATATTAAATCCAGTTCAATGCTGGTTTGTTTTAGTGCAATGATTTACTTATCTCGAAGCAGCATATCATTCTTAAGACTTAGGCGAGACATCATCCTAAGACTTAGACACGATTAATCCTGTCACAATTAATGCATCCGCATAAAGCATCCTTTAGTTTAATTATAATCTATCTTAGAGAATTAAAGTAGTGGTGATCCTGTTAAAACCCTAGCCTAACAGGACTTTACCCACTTATTGTTTGACGGTGTTTTATATACTGGTAGTCTACTATTCTAATCTTTATCAGTCAATTAAGAGCATGATTGCTGAAACATAAACGGGTCACCTACCGGTCCAACTAAGCTCATAATTTAAAGACAAAGACAGAACGTTATTTGTGATCCTATTGGTCCAGTAATATGAAACACGATATGGAGAGCTATCCTGGTATCTAGATTACTTGGTCCGTATCACTAGATCCAGTTGAATGATAGGTCGCATATTCAAACACATAAACAAGTATAAGGTGATAAACATAATTAAACAATCAACGATAAATTAAGAAATCGATTTTAAAACAAACCAAACATTGAACTTTCATTAAGATGGCTAATACCCGAGGGTATTAGCCCACAACCATTGTAATTATACAAGCGTAATCAAACAATTAAAATCGAACGATTAAGAGAGTAAAAATTACACGATGTCTTCTATGGAGTCGTGATCAATGCTTGACCTTGGTGGCTGATCTTCTCTTCTAAAATTCGTCTTTAATGAGTATGGTATAAGGAATATGATATTGCACACTGAAAACTCGTTTTTGAGTCTTCTATTTATAGTGTCTGAAAAAGACTCGATACGTCGTATCTGGCAAGGTCGATACGGCGTATTAGGCTGGATTCCTTGGAGTGTGCGCTACGTTCAAATCAATCAGTGATATCATTCCTAATTTACTTGATTTACTATATCTTCGAATAGTTATCTTCATGGATACGGCGTATGTAGACAACATGGATACGCCGTATTGGGAATTGGTCAAACGCGTTTTCTTGTGAAGTCTTGGCACAGATACGCCGTATCTCTTTAGTTGGATACGGCGTATTGGTGAAATTTTAGCAATCTTTAAATATCTTCGTTTTGGCTCCAAATTATGCGCCCTTTAGCTTGTCTTCACAAAACACTCCTGAATTACTGCATTTATCAACTTTAAAGCAATTAAGTACCAAATAATGCAAAAATTAAATAAAAGTGGGCAAAACATATGGGATAAATGATACAATAAAGTGACGTTATTTGAAGTCATCAAATATCCCCCACTTGAATCCTGCTTGTCTTCAAGTAGACTTTTAGAAAAAGTTCTAGTTTATGAAAATGTGTCCCAACCGAAGTTGACGTTTTTCCGTTTAAGCATCGTTTTGTCCTAATCACCTGTACATAACCGAGCTCCTCACGAAATATGGAAATAAAAACACTCAGATCACTCAACTAATCTAGGGTGCAACATTTAAGTAGTACGCTTAATTGCTCGGCCGTGATTAGCTTCGTATCATAGGCTTGGAAAGGATACATATCTCCACCGCTAAAGCTGAGGAAGAACAAGTTCAAAAGATAAATTGAGCTAAGAAGGCTTAGGGTTGATCATTCAACAGTCTTTCACCAAAAGTACCACACCAACAAGGCAGTTGTATCATACATACACGACCGTAACGACGGAATAGCGAACACATCCCCGTTCGTGTTTAACCAGCAGTTAGGATGAAGAACGATATAAAGTAGGGAGCTTCTAACTTTCACCGAAAGTCGTCATCCAACAAGGCAGCTAAGACATGCATACATGGCCATAACGACGGAATAGACATGCACGCTCGATCAAATCCTCATTCGAGTAGACATTAAGGTTAGTTACTAGGAAAGGGAAGTAAAATGGGTGTTAAACAAAATTCACAAAACAAATAGATTAAGCTAACAAATAAGGTACAGTTGCTAGTAACTTTCTCCCGACCGTTCCATGACAAAGACTCAAACATATAGACAGACGCCTCGATCACAGAAATGACAAAGACAACCTAAGTTGGCGTTCCCATAACGGTCAACTTCCCTTACATCCTGCTCTTTACATACTTTTACATAAGTGGTGATATCGATCACTTTTTACAAGAATTTACATCGTTGATTTTTGTAACATATCAACAAATAACCGATCCTTCCAAGTGATTCCTTCGGTATAAACTTCTTTTGAACCGACTATTTTTATTCCTTTTTTTTTCTCTTTAAATAATACATCATAAACCTCGGTTTAATTCCACCGTCTTCACTATTATAATTCATCCGGATAATCTTTTTCTTGTAACGTTTCTTCTTCGAACATGATTCAGAATCGCGAAAGTTGCAAAACTTATGAGCTACACATTTTTTCCATTGCATTGTGCAATTTCCCGACCATTACAGAGATAGAAAAATTTCACTTTGACACAGGAAATACAAAACTTTACACGAAAGCAACTAGCAACATTGATAAAAATAGGCTTAATCTACACGGTAGGCTAAGGTGCAAAGGTGTAACGAAACATATAATATGGTGTAGAAAAAGAAAGGAATGGCTCAGCAGGTTGTTCTAGGGGATTTTACTCTAAAAATGAGAGTAATCAAGGGTTACACGGGTTTAACTAACCAGTGTGGTTAGTTATTTTTACGACATGTAGGCTATTTGGTTTAATCCTAGAAATTTATCAGTTGAACATGTTCCTCCATCTAAATCCATAGTACTAATCATGGCGGTCTCGAGTGATATACCAGGCCAAGTTCTAAAGTCCACTACATCACCGACACACTCATAATTTTGTGGAATTTTTAGTAAACAATTAGAAACGGAATAGGCTTAATTCTCATAATATGTATCAAGGGTTATAGTGCGATAGGTAATATAACTAGTGATTTTTACAAAAGTCATGTTGATTTTTTTTTAAATTTTGGCCGTTTTTAAGCACTTTGCATGTTATTTTGTAAAAAAGAAGACAAGTACGTTCTAATTCTCCATCCCCCCACTTAAATTATTCAACATCCTCGTTGTATAGATAAAACAATTAAATTATTAGGGAAAATAAAATTAGAACGAAAAACTCCCTAATGTTTTGCTCTTGATAATTCTCCAAGATGCGTCCTTAAGCAAAAAGAGTGTTGACTAGGGCTTCAGAATGCCCAGATAAGTTTAACACATGTCTTTTTCAGCATATACAATATCATAGTTTCAACAAGGTCCTGTATAAGAGATTAGAAGACAAGTGCAAATTCTATCTCGCTACAATGGTATAAGAAAACAATTAAACACACAACTATACAGGGATCAATACGTCGTATCCTAAACCCTAAGATATGTCGTATTGTTCCTGTAGAAACAATTAAATACTGGAAATTAAATATTAAGTTTTTTTTAAACTAATAATATCCAGACATCTCTATACGTCGTATCCGGAGGGGTTCGATACACCGTATAGACTGTCTGGGAAGACAGACTCGTGCAACAAATAATTAAAATGTGATAAACAATTAAAATGAACGGATTGTCTCCAGGGAAGCACTTTTGTTTCAGCTAGTCTTTAAGTTCGACCTTTTTCCTCTTCCTAATTATCTTTAATTTGCACACGCTTATCCTCGTGTACGAACTTCCTCATAATCATTTGGCATGATGCGTACTTCTTGCAAAATTTTATGCCGAGCATAACGTATTTGGTCATATCATCATCGTCAATGATGGTAAAACCTAAAATAATAGAAAAACTTCCGACGAAAACAGGTATATCGATTAAAGTTCCGGCATGACTCTTCCTTTCATCCTCGTCCTTAATTATGGAATAATAAAAGATTTTAAACATTAAGTTAATGGGCAAGGAAGGGAGGAAGTCAGCGTTAACATACTTATACCTGATTATACAATTAAATTTCATTTTATAAGAGTTGGTTTTAACAAAAGTTGGCTCAAAAACATCTCGATTCGTTTTTGGTTGTAGAGGTGTGTCCAAATCATTTAATTCTATGTAATTACCATAAGTTGGGTCAAATGGTTCATCACCCTCTCCTATGTAGAACAATCAAATTAACATACATGGAAAGAGGAGGAAAGTTATTTTAGAGAGAGAGTGGTTGGATGAACATTTTAGAGAGAGAAAGAACATAAAAGAGAACTTGTATTATGTGTGTTAATAATGAACAACCAACCACCTCTCCAAGGCATAGAGAGGTGTATTTATACTACTATTTTGGCCGGCCATGGGAGCTTTGTGGGCTTTCCATGGGCCTTTTGCCCCTATTAGATTACTAAACATTATATTGACTAACTACGGGCTTTGACTAACTATTATTGGAAGTGACCGATACTTTTTATGTTTCTAACAATCTCCCCCTAAGGGAGGTCACTCCAATTTATAGATACTTAATCCTAGCATATTATGCTTTTAACTTTAGTTTTGAGCTTGTAGTCTTTAGCTTCAATCATTAACTTGTGAATTGATGTAGTGATCATAGACTTTAGGTCTTGAGCTTGTTCCTTAGCTTGTCTTGAATGTGATCTTGAAAACC
The DNA here is from genome assembly GCA_026074375.1 of Tanacetum coccineum. NCBI lineage: Eukaryota > Viridiplantae > Streptophyta > Magnoliopsida > Asterales > Asteraceae > Tanacetum > Tanacetum coccineum. The sequence goes on along the minus strand of BQNB010001639.1, from coordinate 112,945 downwards.
TTGAGATCATCAACCAAGCATAATCTCTTTTTGCCATCTTGTGAACTTGTGACTTTTGACCAACATGCTCATACCTTTCTTGATTTGATGATCTTGAAAAGCTTTAATAATGCATCTTTCTTGAAGTTCTTTAACTTTAACACTTTGTCGCTTCAAGAAGGACGTGCGGTATCAGAGTAGCGGAAGTCTTGAAACATGTACTTGAGTTTTCATTATGTCTTTATATTTGTCGGTCGGGTATGAGCATGTGGTTATGAATCTGTGAGTCAGCTGGGATCAGGTACCTCCATGTCCATCTTTATAAATTAATAAAATAAAATAGTTAGCAATAAAGCGGGGGACGAATATGGCTTTGTCATTCGCCCGTGTTTGGTTGGAGTAACCTTCGAATCTGTGAGGATCGACCTATGATCAGGTAGATTCAATTTAGGAAGAATCTCCTTGACATGATTTCCAACTGAAGTATCGAATCTTTCTAACACATGTGTATCAGATTCATCAAACTCAGCATGTTCTCATTATCGGAACGTCTCAAAGCAGACAACACGATAAGAGTGAACCAGCGAGTTACTATCTCACCGATTGAAATAAAAATTGATATAAAAATCAATCGACGTGTTACTTGCTAAAGTGGTTTTGTAACACATCGAGAGTGTTAATCATTTCAAAATTCATCATCACTCGTCAATTCATAACTTGGAACAAGTTTGATTCTTATAGAATCGCACCATCGTTTCTTTCCAGTTGTCACAAGTATGATTCATATAGAATCGCACAAGTCACCTACCATGAGCTTGTTTGATGTTGGCTCAAGCAGGATTTCCATCTTCACTGTGAATAATATCACTTGGATGTTCTGGCAAAATCACAAGGACAATGCGTAGGACTCTTAATGTATATCTTGTTATTCACATTGTGTGACTTAGCAAGCATAATTTGACAAGTGCCCTAATGAGATTTATGGATGATCTCTTTTGGCTTTAGACTCAATAGTGCACTTTGGTTTTAGTGATCGGAGGCTGGAGCAGACTGCTACTTTTTCAATATCAACTAACTCGGAGTGAGAAAGTTGATAGAAATGCGTGTAATCTCCATGAGAAATAAAACAAGAGTCTATTGAGAGACCTTGATTGGCTAGGGAGGGTTGTGCATAGCGTCACTGGGTCCATGACAGTCTTCAATGTCAGACAACACCTTAGTGTTTTTGACAGTTTATGTATTGACCCGGTTTCTGCCTAAGTGTATGGAGGGCTTCTTTCTTTTCACCCTTTATCCTTACAATTCTTTTTAATTCTTCAACCCCTTTAGCGCTTATCGAGACTTCATAACTAGCACCTTGTTGGGTTTGTTCCAGTACTAGCTCCATCTCAGTCGGCACTTTTCCTGATTCTTACGTTTTCTCCTTTTGTATCATACCTAAGGACTTCTACACTATCTAGTAGATATCCCTAGGTAGATCCCTCCGGTTCTGGCTGGATCATGGGATTTGAATACCTATGCCTAACCACCTTATAACTCCATAAATTTAAGTACATGGTCGGTATTTTGGGTATTCCATCACAATCCTTCAAAAACCATTAAAAAGTTCAATCAAAGTGTTTGATATAAATATCAAAAAGATTTACACTTTAAGAGTTTTTCATTATCACTAAAAGCTCCCCCTTAACATGTGCATTGTAATTGTAGTACATGCTAAGTATGGAGTGCATTCAGTCCATTTTATATGATCACATTTCAGTACAAATTAGATGTAGTTTAATCACATTTTCTCCCCTTATCCAAAATGTTAACCCTTTGATATTTTGGATATCAATTGATTAAACGTTCGGGGACAAAATGTTACACAATATATAAGGAACATTTTAATGCTCCCCTTCAATATTTAAGGGTATATAAGACAGTGTTGAGTACAATAATTTGAATTTTTTTGAATTTACTAAGAAATTCTTGAAAATTTTGTACTCGAGCACTCTTTATTATCACTATTAAGTCTACACTACATATATACAAATTCACAAGTTTTTATTATTTACGAGGTATGACCTGTTATGATGAGGGCATCATATGATAAATCATATGGTCCTTTGCAGTAGTCGAAAGTCTCTCTCGTACGGTCTCCCACCAATAATTTTTTACAGGCTTCGCATGATTCTTCTGTTCTTGGGTTGTTTAACAATCGCCTAAATCATAGCTCCTGCTCTGTCCCTGTCTACCTTTTTCCAGTATGTCTGTAGCAGATAATTCATTCTGAGTCTCTTCAGAATATCATCAAGAGCAGTCCGGACATCGTTGAGTGTACCGTCACTGAATTTGTGGAGTTCATCGATACGCATCAATTTGTTCTTCTTGTCTTTATTATGATATATAAAGCCTCTAGGATTTGGGTATGCTGAGTATGTTGGCAATCGTTTGAGATCTGATCTGTACGTGTCCGGCCTTGTGAGGTTGAGCTTCTTTTGGTAACTTTCGACACCTAACTAAAGATCTTCCACACGCCTTTGGATGACAATGCTTCTTGTAAACATTCTTAATGAAACATTTAGAGCAAGGCGTTCTTCAATAGTGAGGTTTGTCAGCTTGCCTTGAACTAGAAGTAGCAGCATGTCTTCAATGTCTTGTAAGCGAAGCCTCTTGTAATCGCCTTTTTTGAATGTGTATAACTTGTCATCAATCTACGAACAGTGATCCAATCCAAATGCTTGTAATTATGCCATTTGACAATCTAAAGCTTTGTAACAGCAATGATTCTGTGCCTGGAGTAGACATCACGAGCAGATTCCCTGTTGACAGCAAATCCATAGAATTGCTGACGCTTTCGACCTCAGTGAGAGATTCCCCATAGTGCATATTTGTCATAGATAACCGGCACAGGACTCCACATGGTGTTTGGAACCAGGTCTTCAATCCATTTGACATGCCCATAATCTGCATACTTGGTTTTCGTTACTGAAGTTGCATAGATTCGGCTTGAGGTACCACCCCTTAGATACTTAAGGTCGTTGTTTATGAAGTGATCAAAAGGTATAACACGTCGACCTTGTGAATTGGGTATCAAAAGTAAGGGTTTGCGCAGATCATGTGGATATTGCTGGCCTTCATGGTTGTTCCAGTCAAGCTGATCAGTAGTTGCCTTGTAGACTTCTTCAAGAAAATATTCAAGTTCCACCAGACTCTTGCACGATCCTTTCATCAGCTCGAATGTTGGACCAACTAATAATTCAGGAGTCAGAGTGTCAACTTTGAGCCGATTCATCACAAATGCTGAGAAGTCTAGAGGAGTATCCATCAGCTCATTAAACGAGTCACGAGTATCTTCTTTCCTAGCCAGACTGCTGATCCAAGGTTGAATTGGTCCATGAGCAGCAGGCAAAGTCTTGTTCCAATCACGATCAGGAGTTGGAGGTTTTGTTGGTTTCTGAAACCAATCATGATGCTGAGTGGTCTCATCAACAGGTTGATCTTTAGTAAATCCTGTATCGAACTCCTGATGTGCGGGTTCTTCCAAATCTTCGGTAGTGTGCATTGGCTCCTCTGCTTGAGCAGACTTGTGATGAGATTTGGACCCTTCAGTAGACTTGCCAATTGTCTTAGAGGTCTTTTCCTTTGGTGCACTGGTTGACTCTGGTTCTTTTCCAGCTCATCTTCTCTTGGACCCCCTGGTTTGATCCAGCGAGGTTCTTCGTCTTTATCCTCATCATCTCGACGTCTTTTAAATGAGACAGTATCTCCATATGTGTCAAGTATGAGTTTGTCACTTTCATAGGCGTCAACCAATGCTTTGTAGATATGTAGATTGACTCATTACTTTACATCTTATCTATGAGAATCTTCTTCAGCTCAAGTTCATAAAGGTTGGCGGCGCATGAAATGTCTTAGATTCATTGGATGAACGAGTCAGAATCTCTGCTTCAAGTTGTTCATTTACAGTCTTCTTAAATTTTGGCAAAATCTTAGAGACTTGTGCCTTAACTTGTTCTTTGACTTGCTCCTTGATTATTTTCTTTATGTTGTCATTAAGTTTATTGATGAAGTCTTCATTATTGGCTTGAGCTTCATCTCCGAGTCTGTCTGACTGTAATTGAACAGCTGTTTTGACGGCTTCATTCATCTTGTTGGCAAGGTACGTGTCAATAATGCCGAGAATTAAAGAAACTGCTGTAGCAAATTGGTTCATTTTCTTAAATTCTGAGAAGTCATTTTCCAAAGTTTTTAGTCTATGGTCAAACCCAAATAAGGAACCAAATTTAGGAAGATCTTGTAGGGAGGAACTTAGAACAGTTACTGGTGTGGGAACTGGTGTTTGTTGCAAATGTGTAATGAGAGAAATGGGTGGTGGAGGAAGTGTTGTTGCAGACGAAAGAGGTGTCTCAGCAATAGTAGTAACCAGAACATCTGCCAGAGAAGTTGACTTAGTGTTAAGATTAAATATATAGTCAATACCTGTATCTAGACTAGGGTTGAGCATGTTATAAATGAAGCCAGATGACACAGAATAACTCTGTTGTTGACCTTCAGGATTGACCGAAGTTATGATCACATAAGTGTCTTCTATTACTTGAGTAGTTTGAATGATAATGCGTGGAGCATCTGTCATTTTAGTATCTCTTCCCTCCAGATTAACGTTTACGTCCCTGTATAATTCATTCGCTTCGTCCTCTTCATTTGTCTCTTCTTCATCCAGTTCTTCTCCCTTAACATTCGCACCTTGATTTTCGTCATCATATGCTTCATCATCAGACCACTCTTCTTCTTTATCTTCATCATCTTGTCTTTCTTTATCATCAAAAGTAGACAACTTAGGATGAACAAAGTCGTCATCATCATTTTGATCATCATCACTTTCATTATCAGTATCATCATCATTCTGATCATCATTGTCATCAGCATCGTCACTCATGACTACTTCATCATCATCTTTCTTGTCACTGGACTTCCAAGAGATTTGCTCATCATCAGATTCATATGTCGGTACATCAGGAACCCCTGGTTTACCACCAGTTCCTTCATCTGCACCTGAACTGCTAGCATGAGATATGTGAGTTTGTATCAGGCTTCTTTTTGTGGCCAGCTTTATTTGTTTAGCTTCTGTTAAAGCAACCTCAGATAGCACTATTAGACCTTTAGCTTTAGACGTCTTTACAGGTTACTTCTGCTTGGCAAGTTTAGCCGCCTTTACTGAAGTCTTAAGTCTTTTGCCTTTAGCAGTTGGAGGAGTCTTTGTCTTCTCAGATTCAACTTGCTTCTTCTTGACAATTGCTTTTGTTTTAGGAGGTTCAGCTCCTGAAGCAATAGCATAATACTCTTTGTAGGATTCAGAATCTTTAATGGCTTCATTTGTCAATTCATCAGGAAAAAATAACACCATATAGCTGTGTGTCCTCATGCCTAGAGATAACCTTTATCATGGTGAACATTGGGTCATCCTTGGCAAAGTGCTAATTTACCCTGTTTCTTCTTGGAATTGATGGATCCTTAGTCATGAAAAAGTTGACGATGACCTTGTAAAGCGAGTGTAGTACATCTCATTGCTCCTCTTGACATTCTTATTCTCTACTTGATAAACAAAGTCCTCCCACAGAAGGTAGGCATAGTCTACATTCTTCTTATGGTACATGCCCTAAAGGATTTGAGCTTGAGATAGTCGAAGACTGTCATATCCGGTATTTTTACCACTCAGACATTTGTTGATAACCGTAGCAAATGATCTCTAGGGTTGATGCAGCTTGTTGACATTGACATCGGTTATCACCTTTATCTCTTCACTGTGACCAAGATCTCTGAGAAACGTAATAATTTCTTCTTCAAAAGGTGGTTCCTCGAATTGCTGATCAGAGAGTTTAGGGCATATTTGAAGCATTTCTCTTAAGTACTCAAGATTCACAATATGTTTCTTATTGTTCATTTTGAAATGAATCGAGTGGTGATGAACTGTAACAGTGACCCAGAACTCTTGCATATAGATTTCTAGAACATCAGCTGTGATTTAGAATGCCTTGTAAAAGGGAGTGAGTTTCAAAACATCATACACCACTTTAAGAGTTGGTTTATTGGACTTGAGGTCTGAGCTTAGTCAAAGATTACTTTTGCCAATCGTGAGTCGGTTGGTAGGAGCGACTAAAGCGTCATCCAATGCAATTTGTTGAACTCTTATGATGTCCATGGTTCTGCTTAAGAAAGAATCAATACAGTTTTTATATAACCAAGTTTATATATAACTATATAGACCTTTTATGTGAGCACTTTATGTTTTATCATAATGTGAAAATTTTCCTTAAGTATTAGGACCTTGAAGACTTTTAGCACTTGTTAAGATCTATTCATCTGAATGGCAACTTAGATAGACTTATATGCTTAAGGGATTAAGGCAACTTCTTTGACAATTTAGGAATCGTGGTCTTTCTAACTAGTAGAGAATGTAGATAACCTAAGGCGTATTTTAGTTAACCTTGATTACCTTGCTTTTAAACCTATTTTAACTTAATTAGATAACATAATTGATAAGTGCTTAATTACACATATCTTTTACCTCTAAAAACGAGCTTAAATGACCAAAAACAGACAAAAACTGCCAAATATATGTTTGTTTTGCATTTGTATTGTGCAGGAAGTGGATATCATCAAAAAGACAGAAAACCAAGCCAAAATGACAAAACTGAGCATGGAATGGAAAAGACTGTGCAAAATCAAGGCCAAAGTCCAAAAATGCCAAAGTCAGAGTCAATACTGAAGAATCAGCAGTCAAACCGGAGCCGGAACTGAAGAATACTATTGGATGCAATCTTTACCCATCTGATGGGCCGGGAAAGCCCAATAGTATAACTATGAAGACTGTGAAGACCAAATGGGCCCTCAATCAATTACAACAGCCCATTTGTGTGCATTTGACAAAGACTGTGAAGACTTTGAAGGCCCAATCCTAGCCCAGTTACAGCCAATCTCAGCCATTGTACACACAAAACCCACTCCATAACCTTATTGGGCTTGAAAAAGCCCAATAACCAAACCTGTACCTTATTGGGCCCAAACCCAAACCCAGTGGGCCCAATACAAGCCCAAGCCCAACAAAAGCCCAAAAGAACATACATAAACGAGTCACTATTGACACATAACTAACATCATATCTTCACGAATACTACATACAAGGTAATAATTTTTAATCTTCAAGCTCATACTAACGATAGAAAAACATGCATTCTATTACAAAACCCACCAACAATATACATTATCTCCCACAAAAAACCTAAATTCTAGATCAAATACGCCCCGCCCCCCCCCCCCCCCTTTAAAGCAAGAACACATTCATGAGAGTCCAAATGAAAAACTGCTTAAAAGGGTGTTCAGTACTCCAAAGCAAACAATACCCTCACGTCATTAGGGTTTTATTCCTGTTTTGATTTTTGTATCAACCCAAATTGGATTATTATTGGCTTTTGCGAGATCAACCCCGTAGAAAACTTGATTTGACTAAAGATATATGTTGTTTTGGATGAGAAAACAAGATTGTGAGTTATACCTTAATGCGTGCTTAAAAAAAATGAAAGTATGAGAACAGCTCAAATGCAATTTTAATAGGTTGGAGGGAGTGTTGTGCTGTGTATTGGTGAAAACAGACGAGTGTGGGGATGTGTTAATATAAAAACAATTATTGTTTTTGACACATTCGCTCCCTCATGTTTCTTATCCTTTTTTTTTTCACTAACAAGTTTTACCAGGCAATTAAAGTTTAACAATAGGCACAAATGGTCCTTAATTTTTTTAACTAACATACCTAAAAAAACTTGACTTCACACAATTACTCCCTAAAAGCATAAACACATAACATGTAAGGCACACATAAGCTAAACTTAATTAACTTTCCATAAAAATGTTATTCCGTTAGTGTTTAAAACCTTTTTCTTTTAAGCACATTATTATTTGAAGAAGTATTATGACATTTTCCCCCCTCAAAACCAATGGACCTGTTGTCAATTTAAAGAGGTTGTAGTCGTTGTTGGAGTGGTCAAATGTCTTTGAAAAAGCATTTGCTGATGACTTAATATTTTATTTTTTGAAAATCAAACACCATGAAATAAGATTTCTCATATTTTTAACACATAAGCGCACTGACGCGTACACTTATGGTAATATAGGAAGCACGGGTTGTGATGCAAATTAATCACAAGCCTTTGCATGGTTATAAAGTAGACCATGCCCGAGAATAAATTCCCATTGAGAGGTCAAGTTTTCTTTTTGAAATACTTGTATTTAAGATGATGACCGGGTTGCTATCTGAAATAATAGCAAGCCATTTTTTTGGCATGTATTGAAAACATTTGGAACTTCAGCTCGAACTTCATTTACAGCCTCGTATCATTATTGAATGACATTTCTAAGACCATTAATATTATCGATTTTCAGAAGACATGCCATTATTACCTCTTTTTATATTTTTCACATTTTTTAATTTTTTCTTTGGTTTTAAAGATTTTATATTTTTGTATTTTGATTTTATAAAAGTTTTCTAAAAAATGAAAAATCTTTTTGGATTTTATAGTTTTTAATATATATACATATGATACACAGGATATCAGAATAGGTACCACCACTATTCTTCAGCTTCATCTACCAACTGTTTTAGTGTCCCAGGCATAAAATTTCGCATTCCCAGCTTGTTGATAAGAAATTCAATTCTTTCTCTGCATAGGGCTTTTGTGAAGATGTCCGCTAGTTGATACTCCGTGTTTACAAAGTAAAGCTTCACCACTCCATTCTCCACTTGCTCTTTGATGAAGTGGAATCTGATGTCAATATGCTTTGATCGAGAATGTTGAACATTATTGCAGTATAAGGCAATAACGCTTTTGTTATCACAGTACATTGGAATTTTATTGAATCTAAGGCCATAGGATTTGAGCATAACAGCCAGACATGGCAATATATTCAGCTTCTGTACTGGATATCGCAGCGCTTTTCTGCCTTTTTGATGACCAGCTAATAAGTCTATCTCCCAATAATTGCATACATCCAGAAGTACTTCGTCTAGTATCTTGGCAACCCGCTTGATCAACGTCTACATAAGCTGTTAAAGTAATAAAAGAATCCTTTAGATACCAGAGTCCCCGATTTATGGTTCCTCGTAGGTATTTAAAGATCCTTTTTACAGCATGGAGGTGCTTTTCGGTAGGCTTTGCCTGATACCGGGCACACATGCATACAACAAATGTTAGGTCTGGTCTACTGGCTGTAAGATACATAAGGGTGCCAATCATTCCACGATAGTGTGTAGGATCTACGGCTTTCCCTTGTGTATCTTCATCCAGTTTGGATTTCTCCACCATGGGAGTATCCACGGGGTCACTAGATTCCATACCATATTTCTTCAAAGATTCTAGAGCATATTTAGACTGGTTTAAAAAGATGCCTCTGGGACTTTGTGAAATCTGTAGTCCTAGAAAAAATGATATTTTGCCCATCATCGACATCTTAAACTTTGAACACATTATTTTTGAAAATTGGTCACATAATTCAGGTGTAGTAGACGCAAAGATTATATCATCAACATAGATTTGTACCAGGAGAATATCTTTGCCTTGTCTTCTGATGAACAATGTGGGATCCACGGTTCCTTTAGAGAATTCCTGAGAGAGTAGAAACTTCGACAATAGATCGTACCACGCGCGAGGAGCTTGTTTCAACCCATAGAGAGCCTTCTTAAGCTTGTACATATGATTCGGATTGTCTTGATCCACAAACCCGTCTGGTTGACTAACATAAACTTCTTCACGCATAATGCCATTCAGGAATGTCATCTTAACATCCATTTGGTAGACGATCATATTCATGTGAGCAGCATATGCGAGGAAATTCTATTAACATCAAGTCTAGCCATTGGAGCAAAGGATTCCTCAAAATCAATTCCCTCTTCTTGACTGTAACCATGAGCAACCAAACGAGCCTTTTTCTTTAGAATTCCTCCCATTTCATCAAGTTTTACCTTATAAATCCATTTTAAAGTAATGACCATCACTTTATCTGGACATGGAACGAGTTCCCAGACTACAAGACATTCAAATTCATATAGCTCCTCTTGCATTGCTTTAATCCAACATGCTTGAGTTAATATGTCTTTATAGTTCTTTGGTTTAACTGATGTGAGAAAGGCATCCTAGTAACAAAATAAAGCTTGTTCATGGAGTTGGAGTCTTGTGGAAACAGGTCTTTCGAGTTCACTGATGATGTTTTCTAAAGGATGATCCTTGGTCCATTTGGTAACGTGTTCTGAGTTAGGAGTAGCAGTATGCACAATAGTAGGAATAACATCCGAAGAATAAGATGTTTCAGAATTGTTTTCTGGAATTGGAATACCAAAGAATGGATCGTTATTCATATGTGCAACATCTAAGTCATGATTGTCTTCTTCAACATCGATAGGAATGACAAGAGATTGAGTTTAGGGTGTTGTTTGTGAGTTACTAGGTGATGGTGCATCTTGATCAACAGTTGTTGATGAAGGTGAACCGGTTGATGCAGCGGGTTTTAGAGCTACTACTTTAGCAATTAGAGCAATGACTTCAGGGGCTGGGTTATCAACACTAGATGGAGGGTTGAGTAATTCATCAAACAGTGGTTGAAACAAAAGATCCTAATCAGTTCTTGAAGGTGGTACAAATGGTGTTGAAGGAGGAGGGTTTGGCACGAGTCCTGAACTGATTGTTGTAGGAGTCATTTTATGAAGTGCGAGTCCTAAACTGCTATGTTTAGAAGCCATCGCAGTCAGCTCATCAAAATCTACATGAATTATCTCAATGATTCGTCTGGTACGTCGGTTGTAAATTTGAAATGCTTTCTTTGTGGGTGCATAGCCAATGAAAATACCAATATCAGCTTTTGTTTGTAACTTACCTAAGTTCTCACTATCATTTGTCGGATAGCAGAGTGCACCAAATACATGTAAAAATGATAAGTCGGGAGGTCTGTCATGTAAAATCTCATATGGTGTTTTGTCGTGACGAAGACGTATGATGGAACGATTTTGGGTGTAACATGCGGTAGCAACTGCTTCTGCCCATAAGAATAACGGAGCTTTTGCATAAATCAACATTGTGCGAGCAGCTTCAATTAGCGTACGATTACGTCTTTCAACGATACCATTTTTCTGTGGAGAGCGAGCAACATATGTTTCATGAGAGATGCTAACCTTCTCATAATATTCACGTAAAGTTTGATTAACAAATTCAGTTCCATTATCTGTTCTGAGTCGTCGGACAAGTCTTAAGCCATACTTGGATCATCTTGAGAAACTTGATTATGAAATCTGGAGCTTCATCTTTTGACCTTAAGCACTTAACCCATGTAAATCGAGAGTAATCATTGACAATGACGAGGATGTACTTCTTTCCATTAACATTTGCGACACACATTGGCCCACAAAGATCCATGTGCAAAAGATAGAGTTTTTCTTGGTTGGTGTCTTCAGATTTAGGTTTGTGGGGTTTCTTCTTGCTTTTGCCCATTACACAAGCAGAACACAGATGGTCCTTTTCAAATTTTAGCTTAAGGAGACCCCGAACAAGACCTTGTCTAGCTAAGTGATTGATTGCACCAAAGTTCAGATGAGACAGACGTCGGTGACATAGCCAAGACTTAGTCTTTGAGGCCTTTGACAAGAGACATATAGGAGAGGACGCCATCATATCTCTAAGAGACAAAGTATACAGATTGTTGCCTCTAGATCTAGTCAATAGACCAACACCTTCTAGATTACGAATGAAGCAGGTGTGTTGATGAAAAGCAACTTCAAGATTCGAATCACAGAATTGCCCAACGGAGAATAAGTTGTGTCCAAGTCCTTCTACATAGTAAACCCTAGATATCGTAACATTCCCAATCTAATAATCACCATGTCCCAATGTCTTTGCTACGTGATCATTTTCGAATTTGACTGTACCCAAAAATTTATTGACGAAATTAGCAAGCTGAGAGCGATCTTCGGTCATATGCTTGGAGCAGCCGGAGTCCAAATACTAGAGAACAATTTGGACGACCTGCATTCATCAAGAGAGGAAGATGGAACATCAGAAACTATAGATCCCCAAGATTGACTGGGTTTCTTTTTGTTAGCAGATACAGATTTAAGAACCTTAGATTTGCTAACAGGAACATTAGTTTTCAGAAAAAGAAGCTCTTGCTGGTATTGCTGATGAAAGTTTATTTATTCCCTCTTTGCCAAACAATCGAGACAGGACTTGCTTCATGAAGACTTGGAACAGATGATACTTGGACATGAAGAGATGGACATAAACTGCATATAGCAAATAATTGCTTATAACGAATGAAGAAGTTCTATAAAGAAAATAAGAAGGAGAGTTTCGTGTTGATGGAAAAGCCACCTGTTGTTTTGATAAAAAGCAGCTTGAATGCTCAATTGTCACAACACTGGTCACTTTGCTAGGGAATGTACATCAAATGGGACACATAATGGTAAGAAGAAGATAGACTCTTTTTATCAACACCAAGAAGCTGGAAAGCAAAAGAAGAATCAGATGGGCTTGCTGACAATGGATGATGGTATTGTCAATTGGGGAGAACATACTGAAGATGAAGAGACAAATCATGCACTCATGGTTATCAGCTCCAGTAGTGAGGTATCTTTGTGTTCTAAAACTTGTATTGATTCATACAATACCCTTAAAACACTGTGTGATGAACAAATGAATCAGTTAGGTGATCAAGAAGCACAAATACTTGCCTATAGTCAAGCTTTAAAAAACAAGAAGTTTTTTTCTCAACTGTTACTTTTCAAAAACAGCAACTTTCTCTAAATGAAAACTTATATTTTTAGGCAATGAAATATATGAAATAAGAATAAAAAAGATTAAAAAATATAGAGAAAATGGAATGAAAGCAGTAAAAAGAAAAGGAACAAATGCAAAAACATTAGATTCGTGAAAAGATTCTTCAAGAAATCTTTTGAGATAAATTAATTCTAGCATGGTCAGTAGTAAATTGGCTTAGGGTATGAAATACAATCAAAACAATAAGGATCCTAAGTTTATGAAGTGAAGAAATGATTTTTTCTGCTGTTTAATTTATACAAAAAGGACTCAGTTGGGAAACCTTTGTACAGTAGATTTACAAAAACTAATGATTTTAAAGGTGTTCCACATCCCTTAAGTGGAGATTATACTCCTAAACCACAAGAAGAAATTGATGAGTCTTTGTAATTGTTTATGGTAAAAGTCGGTACCCTAAGAGCCTTAACCCATGTGTGTCAGATGATAGATCCATTGAAATATTCTAACTGTCATTAATTTTCTAATGATAGTGCATGATCATATTAGAACTTCCTTTTTACATTCTGTTGATCTGAATCTGAATTTTCTAAGAGTACCATCAAAGAAAGTGAAATTTGTCTAACCTAATTCCAACAAATGAAAAAGGATGTGTCTGCCCTCAAAAACAAAAGAGGTTGAATCTAGCTAATGTCCACACATAAAAACTCGTCCTAGGCACCTATCAAAAATCAAGAAACACCTAATGTTAACAGGAAGAATTAAAATGCTATAATGGAAAGAGAACTAGGGGAAGGTTACCCTTTCACAAAGAAGAAATATTTTGTTTGTGGTAGTCTATGCCATTTGATCAAAGATTGTGACTATTATGAAAAGAAAATGGCAAGAGAGGCTGAGTTTAAGAAACAAAGGGTTTTTAATACTGGTAACATGTGGCAAAACCAGTATGGACTAATGATGACAGGATTAATCATGCTAATCAATTTGTTCCTAGACCAGTACAACTTAATGCTGGTAGGCCAAACATTAATTCTGTTAGGCCTAATATTAATACTGGTAGGACAAATATTAATTATGTTAGGCCTAGAGTTAATACTGTTAATTCTAATGTTAATACTGTTAGATTCTAACAGCCATACCTACCAAACCTCAAACAGCTTAAGTCCCTAAAAATACCCCAGGTGAATCAATTTAATCAAAGAAGGCATTTTTCTAAAACACATTCATCTGTAAGAAGACCCTTTGAAAAAAATACAGCACAAATATCTCATTCTCATGGCTGAAAGGGAAATTGGGGATACTGCTGTTAAGAACCTCAGCAGGCTGATATGAAGAGAAACCACTAGATCAAACTCCATATGTAATGTAGGAGGCAACTTTTATTAGAACTGTGATTACAAAAGGTCCACAAGGCAGACCCAAGCCTGTACAGGCCTGGGTCCCTAAGAGAAACTAATTTCTCTTTTTCATGTGGTAAGGATCAACTACATCCAGAACTAGGTAGATAGGTTATATTTGATAGTGGGAATGCTCAGGGTACATGACAATTAACAAGGATCAACTGGAGGATATTGAAGAATTCAATGGGGGATACTGTTACCGTTTGTAGGTACAAAGGCTACATAACTGGTAAAGGTAGAATAAGAGTTTGGTAATTTATATTTGGATATGAGTCTTTTGTAAAAAAGAACTAGGGCATTTTAAAACTTTTTCCCCTCAATATCTCAAAAATGATGGAAAGTAGCATAAGGTTCTTATTACTGAAACTGAATGTCTTGTTGTGTCTTCTTTCTGACTTAAGACGGGCCCTGAAGATAATCAAATAATACGTCTAAGGTCCCCTAGACATCACTAATATATATAGTTATGATATTGGAAGACACCTACACTTGCTAAAGGGTTTTTGCCTGTTTGATTACTCAGATACCATTTTTATACGTCCCTTGTGTTGGATCTATATAGCCTTTGTAAGACAATAGCTAACTTTAAATAAATCCAAATCAACTATGTGAGAGACACAGACTATGAAACCAAAGTGTAATGTGAATCATAACACAAGATTAAAGAAGAACACAATATAATACTAACATGCTATTGATTTCTATTAAGCTTCACTGCTACTATTGTTCCCCATGGGGTTTTTGCATGTTTTTTTTACACTTACAAGATCAAAATTTCTTGAGTTATCTAGCTACATACTTGTCCTGAGCATATGAAGATTCCTTCTTTGTTCTGTTTGACTTGTAATCCTAAGAAAAATGTGAGTTCACCCATAGAACTCATCTAAAATATGCTTTTCATCAAGGCTTCAAACTCATCACACCAAGACTTTTTGGTAGAGCCAAAAATGATATCATCAACATACACTTGAACCAGCATGATATCCTTCTTGTCCCTTTTAATAAATAAAGTCTTGTCAATCGTACCCCTCTTGTAACCATGCTTCATTATAAATGTTTGATAGAGTACATACGAAGCTCTAGTAGCTCATGCAGTCCATTACAAAGCTTGGCTACCTTATAACCTTCTTAGGTGATCAGGATCAACAAAAACCAGGAGGTTGTGAGACATAAACCTCTTCATCTATATGCCATACAGAAAGGCACTTTACATCTATTTGGGTATACTATGAACCCCATAAATAAGGAAAAAGCTAAAAATAACATGATAGCTTCCATTCTTGCAACATGAGCAAAACCTTATCACATAGTCTAGACCTTTCTTCTGCTTGTACCCTTGGGCCACCATCTTGCCTTATTTCTAACAACTACGCCTCTTTCATCTCTTTTATTTCTGTGAGACCCCATTTTTCACCAATTACCTTCATTCGTGAGGTAGATCTACAAGAACCAATACCTATGGCACTTAAACTGTCACAACTCCTCTTGCATGCTTTGAACCAAACTTCATCTTGTAGAGCATCAAAAATCTTTTTAGGTTACCTCCTGAGATAGAAAATAAGCAAACAAATAATGTTGTATGATCTTTGTGATTGTTTTCTTGTTGGCTGTGAAGATAGCCTGATAAGTGCAGAGCCCTGATTTTCTGCACTTTGCTTCTAGTTTGCACAGCTGACTTAAGAATCAAAGTATTTGACTTTTTGGAGTGAATGTTTTGTGAATCCTAAAAGTAGTGTGGGGCGACTTCTATTTCTATTGGTAAGCATTGAAGTATTTACCACACCCTCTTCATTATAAGTAAGCCTCATCAAAATTTCTTGACTCAGACTGTGAAAATTTTCGAGCTCTAGCATAGCTGAATCAATTAGGAAAGCTCACCCAGAAAATAACTGGTAACACTACTAGAATTAACTAAAAGAGTGCTGGTAGAGTTGTTTTCAGGTACTGTCCCTAAATGCTTTTGAGCGATTGCTTCAACTCTCTTCTAAAAGCTAGAATCTTAGGATTATCTTCTGAAGTGCCAGTAGAAGAAGCCTCCTTCTCTTGTTGAGGTTCTGTCAAAATCTCCTCTTTCTTTAAATTTGTAGAAGCTTCCTTTCTCACTTTTCTACAGTAATTCTTTACAGCTGAAGGCACAATAATAAGCTCTGCATCCTCATCTTTTTCCTCAGAAGCATTAGCATTTGGAGTTTGTGAAGTACCTGCACTGTTAGTTACTTCTGAAGTACATGCATGTTGGTTAGCTTGATTCTCCAAAGATACAGGAATATAATTCATAGAATCAGTAAGATAGTTAATATCAAACATCCATCTATACCCTACTCCTTTGACATTAGGTTTATCTTCAAGAAAATTGACATGCAGATTTACTTCTACTCTTTTGGTTACTAAATTATAAACCATATATGCTTTGCTATTTAGTGAGTAACCAACTAAGAAACCCTCATCAGATTTTCCATCAAACTTGCCAAGTACACTAAGAGTATCTAAGATTGTAACATGACACCCAAAAGGTCTTATGTAGCTAATAGTTGGTTTTTGGCCAAACAAAAGCTCATAAGGAGTTTTGTTTTGAGGTTTAGTCACTCTTACCCTATTTGAAGCATCTGCCCAAAGTAGTTGTAAGAGTGAGTCGCTAGCATTGTCCTAGCACCTCAATTAGTGGCCCTATGTCATTCTTTCAGCAACTCCATTCTGTTGTAGAGTTCTGGCATTGCTATACTCTTGTTTTATTCCCTTGTTCCCATAAAATTCAAGCATATCTCTATTCTTAAATTCAGTGCCATTACTCTGATCTATATTTTAACCCTATGATTAAGCTAGTTTTCAATCTGCCTAATGAAGTTTTGAAGAATGCCACTAGTTTCGTCCTTAGAGGCCAAAAAGAATACCCAACTAAATTTGGGTACAATCATCAGTAAATCCAAGGCAATAACTTACATGATTTAATGCGTTTATAGAGAGTCAAAAAGATCCATATGCAATGTGTGTAATAGCTTAGAGATTAATCTTTCTAATTTAGCCTTGCGGAGGCCCTGTGATTGCTTCCTTTAATGGCAAACAACACATGTATTTCATTTCTGAAAACCTAGAAGGTAGACCGCTTACAAGGTTTCTCTTCACAAGTTTGTTTAGTTTTAAAATTGATAAGACCTAACCTCCTGTCACATTTTAGATTTATCCCCCCAGATGTGGCTTTAGGCATCAAACGGCAAAACTTTTAGCAGGTGTAGGTGTCTTTCATATAAAAACTGTACATATGTGTATGTCTAGGGACCTTTAGAAGTAACTTATTTTTATCAGGCAATCTTAAATGGCAGAAGACACAACAAGCAATCAGTTCAGTAAAAAAGAAACCCCCCCCCGTCCCCCCCCCCTTGTGTTGCTTATCACATAATATTGTGATATTGAGAAAAGGTAAAATGCATCCTAGTTCTTTTACGAAGACACACTATCAAAAATCTAAAATTACAAACTCTTATTCTTCCCTTACCAGTTAAGTAGCCTATACTACCTCCAAAGGTAACAGACCCCCCCATTAAATTCTTCAAAATCCTCCATTGATCCTTGTTACCTGTCCATGTGCCCCTGAGCTACACTATCAAATATACCTCAATCTACCAAGTTTCATGCGTGGATGATCCTACATATGAAAAAGAGGAAATTGTTTCCTTAGGATCCATGCCTGTACAGGCAGGGTCTGCCTGTGAACCTTTTGTAATCACAGTTCTAATAAAAGTTGGTCCACCATTACAATTGGAGTTTGGTCTAGTGGTTCTCCAATTATAACCTGCTGAGGTCTTAACAGCATATCCCTAATTTCCCTTTACAGCATGAGAATGAGACATTTGTGCAGTATTTTTTCAAAGGGTCTTCTTACAGATGAATGTGATTTAGAAAAATGCCTTCTTTGATTAAATTGATTCACTTGTGGTCTTTTAGGACTAAAGTTGTTGATGTGGATGTACACTTATACAGATCCATGATAGGTTCTCTCATGTATTTAACTGCCTCTAGGCCTGATATAATGTTTGCAGTATGTGCTTGTTCTCATTTTCAGGTCACTCCCAAGACTTCACATCTCAATGCTGTGAAGAGAATCTTTAAGTACCTTAAGGGCAAACCCAATTTAGGCTTATGGTATCCTATAGAATCACCTTTTGACCTGGAAGCTTTTCCCCTGATAGTGATTATTGGTAGGTCCAAACCTGACAGGAAAACCACAACAGGAGTTTTCAGTTTCTTTGACAAAGACTTATCACATGTGCAAAGCAAGAAACAACCCATAGTGGCTACTTCTACAATTGAAGCTGAATATGTACTGTTTTAAAAATTGCTGTGGACAAGTCTTGAATGTTCACAATCAACTACCCTGGACTATGGTTTCAATTTCATGAATACCAAAATCCACATTGATAATGAAAGCACAATTTGCATTGTGAAGAACCCAGTGTATCATTCCAAGACAAAGCACATCGAGATACGCCACCATTTTATACGAGATTGTTATGAGAAGAAGCTCATTAGGGTGGAGAAAATTCACACAGACTTAAATGTAGCTGACCTATTTGAACCCAAAAAACCCCCCTTTTTTTATATTTTTTTGTATTTATATTTTTATTTTTTAGATGGCCAAGGTTTAATTTCTTAGTGGTTAGTTTGGTATGTGATAAAATCCATAGCTACGTTTAAGGGGAGGCTTAGTTATATAGTTTGTATAATTCTGGTAGTTAGTTTAACTAAATTCTGGCTTAAGTAGTATTAATTCTGGTAGTTATTAGTATTAATTCTGGTAGTTAGTTTAAGTTAATTCTGATTTATACAAACTCCTGCAGCATGTTTTTCTTTGTTTTAGACTAATTCTTGCAGGAATAGCATGGATTTGCAGATGTAAGGAAGGTGTGATAAGGTCTTTGTTTTGTAAGTCTTTAGTAAATACTTAATTCTGGTTGAAAAAGAGTTAATTCAGGTTGCAACATACTTAATTCTGGTTGACCAAAGTTAAGTCTGGTAGTGTTAATTTTAATTCTGGTAGGTTACAGTTAGTGCTGGTTGCGGGAAAATTGACTTTTGCTATTTAAACACTGTTTAAATGTTACCCTTACAGATTTTTACGGCGCTATTGTCGTTCACAGAGAAGCTATATATAGATAAAGTTTGATTTCTCTTTCATACTTATCTTTTATTTACTATCTCCTCTTATCAAAGTAAAAATCTTCTTTATCTGTACAAAGGATATATTCAATTTTCTTTTTACCAGCATCTAGAACCTCACTCGTAACTAAACCTAGTAATTTTCAGTCCACATCACTACCTTTTATTGCAATTTTCAAATCATGGCTCAATTAAAATACTGCGACAAACATAATCAAGTGGGATTTTTGCGCAAACCTGACGAAAGTGCAGGGTTTGCAGAGATAGTGGATTTTCTAAGAGGTTCCAACCTCAGGTATGCTTTAACTACTAATCCTACTATCTATGATTCCCTATGAAATAGTTTTGGCAGACAGCTACTAGCCAAAACTCCTTGCTGATGGGGACTATTAAGTTACAAGCACTATAGATACATTGAGTTATAACAATCCTGAGGCATCTATTAGAAGTTAAGCTCGATTAGCAGATCTCAGGATTTACCATGTTGCCAAACAATGAGATTTTTTAGGGGATGAGGCATATGGGGTATCCTACTGATGGATCTTTTACCTTTTGGAAAAGCTTTTTCCACACCATAATGGAGATTCTTAGTCCACCATATTTTACATTGTATAAGCTCTAAAAAGTGATGGAAGGATCAATTGAGTAGAATAATGGCTACTGAGCCTGATTTGTCTCCACTGGGCAGAGTTTATAATTATTTCAAAGCTAATTTTTGATGCCATGGAGCACAATTTGAAAAGCAAAACAAAGTTTTTGATGTATCCTCGTTACTACCAATATTTTTGATATACCACAAAAACAAAACACCCTTATCTAGCTGTGTTGACCAAAAAGATTTTTGGAAATATGAAAAGGGGTTTTAGAGGGGTACCAAGACCTTTGTTGCCTGCTATGTTGTCTATTGCTAATCCAAGTGCAGGACAAGAAGCTCCATCTGTCACTCAACCTCAACCATCATCTAGTGTGGTACCACCAACACCACCTACAACACAACCTATACCATCTGAAGCCACAACTATTCCACCTCTATCTCAACCTGCACCACCTACACCTATTGCTGAAACTACCAATGCATCCCCCTCACCTACACCTTCACCTGCACATGAACCAATGGAGCATACCTTTGAACAACCATCAACTGACCAACAACCACCTACACCTAGCCAAGAAGCTACTACTTCCCAGTTAATGGCACGGATTGATGACTTGGAGAAGCAGCTCAAGGAAACCAAACAGACCTTTGGGAAGGCTATCCTCACTTTGGTGGAAAGAGTAAAGTCTTTGGAGGTTGCTTTGAAGAGAAAGACCAAGAGGGTTCTTTTGTCTGATTCTGAGGAGGAAGAAACAGAGGCTCAGGGGAGGAAGACTCATGATTTAGATCCTCTAGTTTCTTTGGTACAAGAGCTTGTTACTCCCTCAAAGACTGTCAATGCTTCAGAGGAGGAACAAGTTGAAGACATAAGCCCTACAACTTTAGAAGCTGCTGCAATCTTAACAAAAGTTAAAAAGATCAAGTCAGTTGATAAAGGAAAGAGATACAAGAGAAGGAAGAGTTCAAAAGAATCTGCTGGTACTGGTTTGGACTTTGAAGAGGTTAAGTCTGCTTTTGAAGAAGTTAATACTGGTGGCATTAAAGTTAGTGCTGGTATTGAAGAAATTAATGCTGGCAGTTTGGATGTTAATACTGGCAGTGATCCAGTTACTACTGATAGCATAAGAGTCTCAGTACCTTCTCCAGACAGAGGTAGAAGAGAAGGAAAGGCTCCTATGACAGAAGAAGAAGAGACTCAAGCTTCTAAAAAGACAAAAGAACAAATTCTTCAAGAAGAAGCAGGACTTGCTGAAGCTATCAGGTTAGATGCATTAGAAAAAGCTTTGGAAAAGGAAGAAGTGGCCAAACAAGTTCATTTGGATTCACTTCTAGCTCAAAGGATGGCTGAAGAGCAAGAATTAACAGAGGAACAAAAGAAAAGGAAGGCTCAAGTTTAGTTTGAAGCTCAATCGTATACTGAAGAAGATTGGGACACTATCAGAGCAAAGCTTGAAGCAAATGCAGAATTGAAGGAGAGTGTGCTTGGAAAGGATCTTACTGTTGAAGATTATGCAAAAAGGATGGTAGAATTGGTAAATCAAAGAAGAAAACACTTTGCAGAGGAAAGAGCTAGAGCAAAAAGGAATAAGCCCATGACTCAAACACAGCTCAGGAACTATATGTCAAACTTTCTAAAGAATCAAGGGACATGGAAGTTGACTCAGTTGAAGAAGTTGAATTTTGAAGAAGTGAAAGCAGAATTTGAAAAATTGGTTAAGCAATTGGATACCTATGTCCCTATGAACTTTGAAGCAACAAAGGAAAGTTTGAAGAGATTTGGTGAAGAGCTCCAAACTAAAACTGCAAAGAAGCTAAAGTTTGATGATGAAAGTACTCAACCAACAGAGGAGAAGGTTGAAGAAGACAAAGATGATAAGCCAACCAAGAAGACTAGAAAGAGGAGAAAACAGATAGCAAGGAAAGGATTACATACAGACCTTGATAAGGATGGTTTTGAAGATTCAGATAAAGTTAGTGAAAAAGATGATTCTACTTCAGGTACTAAAATCCCTATTAATCCTGTTCCTGTAGCCATAAAATTACCCAGTATAGCAAATTACAAGATCATTAAGCAAGGATAAGCCCCATCCCTATCAAAAATTTTCATTGTTTTGGCAACATGGTAATCCTGAAGCATCTCTAATTTAAGCTTACTTCTAATAGATGCCTCAGTGATGTATACTCTATAGTATCATACTTGCTTGCGTAGCCCCACCCCCCTCTCAGAGTCTCCATCAGCAAGAGTTATGGCAGTAGTCAATCTCCAAAACTATTTGGCGACCTAAGGAATCATTGGATAGTAGGATTAGTAGTTAAAGCATACCTGAGGTTGGAACCTCGTAGAAAATCCACTATCTCTGTAAACCCTGCACTTTCGTCAGGCTTGCGCAAAAATCCCACTTGATTATGTTTGTCGCGGTATTTTAATTGAGCCTTGATTTGAAAGTTGCAAGTAAAAGGTACGTAATGGTTCTGCACACTAACAATTCCTGGTTTAGTTACCAGTCAGAGGTTATCGAGCTGCTGGCGTAGAAGAAGAAACATTGAATATATCCCAGTTGTAAAGTAAAGAATATTTATATTTGATCTTAGATGGATATAGTAAACATACAACACAGCATAAATCTCTATGAAATAGAAATCAAACTTTATCTATATATGAATGCTATCTCTATTAACAATAATAGTGCCGTAAAAAATCTTAACGGTGAACATTTAAAATAGAGTATAACACAGCAAAAGTCAGCTATTTCCCAACAACCAGTCACTAACGAATAACCAACCAGAATTAAACTTAACGCTACCAACAGACTTAATTGGATCAACCAGAATATACAGTATGTTTCAAACTGGTGTCTGAATAACTCTTTACAACCAGAATAAGTATTTACAGAAGACATTACAAAACAAAGAATCTTTATCAGCAACCTTCTCACAACTGGCGAAAACCATGCTCATTGACCTAGCAAGAATTATCTAAAAACAAAGCATACAACATAGTTGCAGGAGATGTATAAACTCAAAATTTAACTTAAACTAACGAACCCGGAAATAATACTAACCTACTCAGAATTTAATACTATAATAAAACCAAAAATGTTTAGTTCAACTAACTAACAAGAATTATAACAAACTATATAACTAAGCCTCACCATAAACTATACGTTCTATTGGGGTTATATTAAGCAATACCCAAAACTAACCACTAAAAAATTAATACTCTTGGTCCCTCAAAAGGTTTCGGACAATAGGATCACTACATATAATACGTTTGATTTTCTCCACCATAAATGAGGCATCTCTCATAACACTTTCGTATACAATGGTGGT
This sequence comes from Tanacetum coccineum, assembly GCA_026074375.1. NCBI lineage: Eukaryota > Viridiplantae > Streptophyta > Magnoliopsida > Asterales > Asteraceae > Tanacetum > Tanacetum coccineum. Next base: position 89,696 of record BQNB010001639.1, on the reverse strand, counting down.
GTATCTCGATGATGCTTTGTCTTGGCATGATACACTGGGTTCTTCTTCTAAAGTCTATATCTGTGCTTTCATTCTTCAATGTGGAATTAGGGTATTACATGAAATTTGTCTAACCATATCCCCACAATTGATTTTGAACCTATAATACTTCTGTCTCATCTAGCTACATTTGCAGCATCTAGACTTATATCTCAGCTTCATGTTGTAGAAGTAGCCATGTTATGGTCTAGTTTCTCTGCATTGCACTATTGATTGTAGATAATATGTCTTTGTCCAAGAAATTGACAACCTGACCTGTTCTGGATTTCCTACGTCAAGGTTTGTCACCCACACATAATCATCTACTTCTGAAAGCTTCTTATATCTTTTCTCTAAAGGTGATTCTCTCGGATTACCATAAGCCGCCTAAATTGTTATTTGCCCTTAAGTTACTTCAACAGATTTCTTCACAACATGTCGTAGTGATAGTCATGGGAGTGACCTAATATAACAAGACAAGCACATTAACGATAAACATTATTCTCTCAGGCTCTTGAGGCAAGTTATCAATATCATAGTAGAGAACTATCATTGGATCTATATAAGTGTACACATCCTATCATCAACAGCTCTCACTATCTTTTGTCCGATAGCCATCTTTGGTCTCTCTCATAGAGGATTATTGCAGTTTTCACCACTCTAATCACAAGTTTCAAATTTCTTCAATAGTATATCTAGTCTACTATATCTTGTCTCTGAGATATGAAAGAATCGCTGTCTTTGATTCTGTTGACTTGTTAATCCGAGGAAAAAATGTGAGTTACCCCCATAGAAACTCATTCTAAAAAACTGCTTTTCATCAAGGCTTCAATCACTCACACACACAAGACTTTTTGCGGTACATCCAAACAACATGACTATTCATCAACATACAACTTAAACCAAGCATGATATCGCTTTCACTTGTACACCTTTTAATAAATACAGTCTTGTCATACTATACCAAATATAACCACCATTGCATCCATGACTTCTACTAGAAATTCTGATCAGAGATAGCATACCAAGCGCTATAGGAAGCTTAGATGCATTGTCCTCTACAACGCTTTGACCACCTTATCACAACCTTTTTTAGGGTGAACCAGGACAACAAGCCAGAAATTGAGAGACATAAACACTCTATCATCTATAGTGATCATACATAAAATATCACTTTTTACAAACTCTTTGGTATATACATGAAACCCATAAAATGAGGCACAAAGGCCTAAAAAATAACCTGATCGTTCTCCATCTCCGCCACATTGGAGGGAGGGGGAAACAAGGGAGGCGCGCGCGCGGCGACGCGAGAAGGACGCGCAAAAGCGGCGAGACAGCATTATCTAATGGAGCGAGGAGGGGGGGAGACATAGGAGGGGAGTAAAGCGCGGGAGCAAAATAACCTGATCATTAGTCAATACCCTCTTCCTGCGTTAACCTCTTAGTCCACCAATCTTCACTTTGCCTCTATTTCTATCAACACTCCTTTTCATCTCTTCTCTCCTCACTGTAGACCCATTATCTGTACCAATTACCTCCATTTGTGAGGCTACAAATCTACAAGAACCACATACCTAGATTGCAGCTTAACCTGTACAACTAATCTGCATGGCTCTGAACCCAACTGTACATCTTGTAGAGCTTCAAGAAATCCTCTTTTCAGGTCCTCCTATAATCAGAATAATAGGCAAACATTTAAACAATCGCCTGATTAGTCACCTTTGTGATTGTTTCTCAACTATGCCAGCTTCTTGACAATATAGAGATAAGTCCATGACTTTTGACTTTGCTAGCACCATTCAGCGCTATACTAGTTTGCCTACAGCTGACTTAGGAGAGCATCACCAAGTCTATCTTGACTTCTCTGGTAAATAATTATAGAATCCTAAGAGTACAAAGAATCACCCAAGTAATTGACTTTTTGTACTGAAATATATGAGTGGTTAATCTTACTGATTACTCTCCAAGATACAGGAATATAGTTCTAGTAGTAATCACTATAAGAATCGTCAAACATAAACACTCCATCTATACCCTATTCATTTAACATTAGGTTCTACATTCACAGTAAAATTCACATGCAGATTTACTTCTACCTCTCTTGGTTACTAAATTGCAAACCCATATAGCGCTTATGCATTATAGTTAGTAACACAATCTAAGAAACCCTCATCAGATTAATTTTACCATCAAACTTGCAAGACACTAAGAGTATCTAAAATTATAACATTTGATACACCCAAAATGTCTTCATGACAGACTAATTAATCTCTGGATTGCGTGGCTCAAACCAACACAAGACTCACACAGAATTTTGTTTTGAGGTTCTAGTCACTCTGCCCTATTAATCAGATATACGCAAGCAATACTAACTGCTTCTGCCCAAACTAATGTAGTTGCGTAAAAGTAAATCTTCTAGTTATAGTTCATAGCAGCCTACAATATAGGACGATCCTGATCGGTTCTTTCACCAACTCCATCTCATTACTGTCAGGAGTTACAGGCACATGCTATACTCTTGAGCATTATTCCCCTTATCCCCTCTACAAAATTCAAGCATATCCCTATTCTATAAATTTGAGTGCATCTCCTAGATCAATATGATTTCTTACACAACCTGTGATTAATACTTACAAAAACTGCGGAAAAAATAAGCTGGATTTTCAATTACTATCTAATGAATTATGACGAATGCCACTCAGTTTCACATACCTGACAAGGGCCAAAAATGAAAACCCAACACAATCGAGTACAATCATTACGTAATTACATGCAATAAAACTTGCATAATATAATGAACATTATTTACAACGAAAGTAGGGCCAAAAAGAACCATATAGACAAGTTGTGTCTCTAATGCTCAGTGATTAATCCATTCTAATATATGCCACATGCACAGCTCTATTCTGTTGACTCCCTTACACAGGCAAGCAACACATGTCTATGGATCATCATTCTAACACACCACACAGGAAGGCATAGTTCCTCTTATTATGGTCTTCTTCTTCACAAGTTGTTTAGGTTTTTAAAAATGATAGACCTAACACTCCCCCCCTTGTGCCACATTTTTAGATTCATCAGATAGGGCTTTAGCAATCAAACAGGCAAAACTTTTGTAAGTATAGTGTCTTAATCAAAACTGTACATATTGTGAGGTCTAGGACCTTTAGAACTTATCTGACTTTCATCAGGCATCTTAAAGTCAGAAGGACAACAACAAGACATTCAGTTTCAGTAAAAAGAAACTTGTGACTGCGTATCAATATTGTGATATTGAGAAAAGGTTAAAATGCCCCTGAGGTTAGTGCGTTTTACAAAGAGATCACTATCAAAATCGTAAAATACCAACTCTTATTCTTCCTTTACCAGTTATAGTAGCTTTGCTACCTCCCTAAGGTAACAAATCCCACCATTGAACTCTTAAAATCCCTAGTTGATGCCATGTTATACCTATCATGTCCCCTGAGCATCCACTATCAATATTCTCTATCTACCCATGGTTCTTGAGGTGGATATCCTGCACACGAAAAAGAAGAAATTAGTTTCTCTAGAACTCAGCCTGTACAGGCTTGGGTCTGCCTTGTGGACCTTTTGTAAACACAGTTCTAATAAAAGTTGGTCCACCATTACAATTAGAGTTTGGTCTAGTGGATCTCCAATTATAACCTGCTGAGGTCTTAACAACAGATCCCTAATTTCCCTTTACAGCATTGAAATAAGACATTTTTGTTGTATTTCTATCAATGGGTCTTCTCACATGTGAATAAGATTTAGAAAAATGCTTTCTTTGATTAAATTGATTCACTTATAGTCTTTTAGGACTAAAACTGGTTGAGGGCTTGGTACAGTTCACTGGACTCGTCTAGCATTAATATCATTAGAACTACTACAGTAAGCTGAACTCTAACAGCACCCACCCCCAACTAACAAATTAACATTTGTCGCCTACCAGTACCTATATATTAAACCAAACAGAAATTAACATTTTGCTCTCAACAGAATTAAATATGTGTCCGATATCTGTCATTAACAATACAGCCTAATCGCCAATAACATTTGTCTACAAATTTGAGTATTGCTGATCTAGGGAACAAAATGAGTAGCATGATTAATCCTGTCAGCATTACTCCATACTGTTCTTGTCAACACCGATTCCATGCATTAAAAACTCACTTTCGTTTCTTAGGTGGCCAAGCCTCCTCTAGCATTTTCTTTCATAGTAGTCACGATCTTTTGATCAAATGGCGTTAGACACCACAAACAAAACATTTCTTCTTGTGAAGAGAAACCTTCCACATAGTTTCTCTTTCCATCATAAGCATTCCAATCTTCCTGTTAATTTAGGTAGTTTCTTGACTTTGATTAGTTGCCTAGATTTTATATGTGTTGACATCAACTAGGTTCAACTCTTTGATTTAGGCAGCCACACCTTCTTCATTTGTTTGTAATAGGTGTATGACAACATACACTTCTTGAGGTACTCTTGAAATCTAAGATTTAAAATTAACAGAATGTACAGAGGAAGTTCCAATAGATCCTGTAGGTCCTTGGTTTAGGATCTGACTAGCCTTTGTAAGACTATAGATAACTTGGATAAATCCAAATCAACTATATGAGAGACACTGACTATTAATTATCAAGTGTTAATGCGGAATCTTAACACAAGAATAAAGAAGAAACGATATTTCTAAATTGCTATAAAGCTCTATGCTTCTATTGATATTTCAATCACTTTCTTGTACATAACATTGTGCAATTACTGGTTCCTCTTATACACCAAGGAAACCCTAATATGGGCCTTTACAAACGTCAAAGGATAAATACAATACCCTTCCCAAGATATCTCCTAAGATATCTCTAAGATAACTAATCACTATTCTTTTCACAAACAGACTTAACTCATAACCAGTACTAAACTATAGCACACTACTAACTACAACCAGTACTAAACTATGAACCAGTACAAACTCTACAGTTACTAACACTGCCAGACTTAACTTAGATACTGTCAGTATCTAACTCAAGACTAACAGAACTAATCTAATACACTACCAACTCAACTGTTATACTACCAAGTATTAAGTCGTTACAATCTATTTTCCACAACAATCCTCCCCTAACTTGATCTTCACTTAGAACTTCAACTCCATCAAAACATTTCTTGATCTTTTACTTTAAACACTTTAAGCTTTCTAAAAGGATGTAGTAAATAGAAATTCATCAAGTTGTGTCTTGAATCTCGCAACACTTAAGTCTTCTCCTTTTACTCGCAGCAACTATCTCAGCTCTTCACAATCCATCATATCAGGTAACATTGACAATTAAGTACAACAAATCATAAAGTTTCAGTCTAATTCTCTCACTTCCAGGTGTGTTTTAACTCCCCTGGTCGAGAGGTGAACATTAGAAAATTTTAAAATGGATTTGATGTCTCTCTTTACCCAGTTAGCCTATTCACTCTCAGGAGTAGTCAGTCCTCTACTGGAGCCATCCAAAAGGTAGTATCTGTCACCATGGGTAACGAAAAACCATTTCAACTCTCAAGTCACATTGAAATTAGGTGAGGTTAATACCATCATGTGTTTCTGGCAAACCCATTTTACAGCCATAAACAGGACTTTGAGGATATGCTTTCTCCTTGACAAGCCGTATTGCTCTCAGGGCTAGTCCAATCCTTTGGACCTAGAAAAGGTTGCGAATGAGCCATGTAGAATTTGTATAACCATGTCAACTCTTTGTACATGCAAAACATTAGAGTGAGTTGATATCACCATCCACTTTTGGAAAGTGTCACGCCATCGAGAAGCTATGTTGATCATTGTTGCAATAGTCTTTACCTCTAAGTCCATAATCTTATGCGACTAGTTACAATGAGGTTTTTCCACAGCTTTACCACAAGCCATAAATTGTGGGCTAGCCAACTCTTCACTAAACAAAATGGAGAGTTGAAAACCATACAGCTTATTGCAAGTTGTCAACCATTTCAAACGGAGTTTGAAGAAGTCTTTTACCATAAGCGTTGCTCCTAGTACAAGCAGTTCCTCTATGTTTGGATTAGACATGGCGTGACAACTGATAACCATTTGTTGTGTTAGTGCATAGCACCTCCACCAAGTGTTATCCTTCTCATTTCTATTCTAGACTTCTAACTTTTCAGACTTCACTACTTTCTAATACCAGCTTGCTTTTCCTCATCTTTTTTCTCACATTTTGTAGCAATTTTCCTCTCGTGGCTTTCCTCACCTTTATAGTTTCTTTCTACAACATGGCTTTGCACATCTCAGCAGATAATGGATATGTTCTTCTCATCTAACATATAAATATCCAATTGACTCTATTTCTATACAAAGTACTCTACAGGACTCATAATACTCTCCTAACTTAATGATCCTTATGCGCTGTCTCTAATTCACTCCACTACATATGATCTGTGCTAGCAGATGTTGCTTGCGAAACGTCATATTCTTCAAATATTTCCAAAATACCTTCTCTAGCTCATCCTCTGGTCCATCCATCCCATATCTATTCATCACTATCCTATATAACTCAGTAAGATCATCTCTAGATATAACCTTCAACATAGCACCAAAATTAATGTACACTACATCAGTGCCATCTTCTCTAACTATTTGGTATGCTCCTTTTTCTCCTTGCTTGAAGATCTTATAGGTGGCTATACTAGGTGTTTTCATAGCTACCACGGGACTAGGAGTAATTGTAGTTTTCTCGTATCCCCTGTGACTAAATCATCTTGTTCACTACTTCACTGACACCTTTCAGAGTCATCCTTACTCAATCGACTTGTATAGCAATCATTTCCTCGGCCATCTGTTTTCTTTTTTATTCCCAACCTTTTAGGTTGCTCATCTATCCTTTCGCTTCACATCTTACATCATCCTTTCAGTCTTTTTGGAGTCTTGTCTGACAAGCACACTCACTAAATTCTTCATCAACGGAGAGTCTTTTTACAGTGGCTTCTCTCAACAGATTGCAGTCTGTGCATAAGGAACTCTCACCTAGTTTTCGATTCTAAGCTTATCAATATTCCCTCTTGACGAGTCTTCAATAGACTCTAGCGATTCCTAACAGCTGAGATATACATTCTCCATGTCCTTCAGATTCTTGCAAGTAATTCACGATATAAGGTCGTTCCCTGTGTTGGGTCATGGCTTGTTCACTTTTAGCTTCTAGTTCTTTCTTCTGCAGAAGTATTTCTCCCTTTTGAGTTACAAGATAACCATTTTCTTTGGCAAAATCTTCTCCTTGTACTTCACTTCCTAGCCTGCCTTTGACAACACTGGCATTAGCTTTAATATTTGCTCTAAATAAATCCGACACTGTCTTCATTGTGTAATGTTAGCTTCTACACTGAACTTGAGCTTTTCTTTCCTTCTTTTGCTCATTCATTCTTCTTCTTCTGCAATCTTTTGCTAGGAGAGAAATCCAATGAACATTAGGTTCTGACCACCACAACCATTTTGCAAAGTATCACAAGCCTCTACTGCTAGTCAGCAAAGGCTACTACCTCTTGTAAAAACTTGCTCTTAGACTTCTTAGAGTCTCTTCCAATGACTCATAGGAGCTTTTCCTGCTCTTTGGCACTTTATCAGGCAGACAAGATAGACTTTTTCACTCACCACCAGAATACTAACATTGTTCACGGCTAGGACTAATGTTTCAGTACAATACCATGACAAATCCTTCAGCAGTCTATGAACCTGTTCCAGCACTAGTTATCAACTTCTTCTTGAAAATACAAGCTTGTAGACTACCTTCTTATCCCTTACCTTCTCTTCTTCTCTTATATCTCCTTCCCTTGTCAATAGACCCTTGACTACAAAGAGGCAACACTTGGAGAACGTTTTACAGCACTGCGTCAACGACAGTAGTTTAGACTTATGTCTATACCACTTAGTTCCTCCCTTGAAGCTTTAATGCTCTTGTTGAGCAAGAAGGACACAAACCCAATCACACTTGTACTGAAGAATCTAGAGGATCATCTTGACATTTCCTCACCTTGAGACCTCAGGGTCTTCGTCTTCATGACATCATAGACAAAACCTCATATTGCATCCTTTTTTTTTTTTCAAAAACCCTTCCAACTTCTTCACCTTCTTGACTAACTTCACTAAAAAATTTAGCATTACACCCATGGTCAGCTATGGTTTTGTTGAGATCCTATTTCCGCTGAACATTTCTTGATATCCAAACTCAGAGGACTAGCTTGAACGTAAATCATCCATAGACAAAATTTGCGACTTGGAGCCCGATCTTATAAGGGTAGAAGTGTTGGTGGATAAGAGATGGCCCTCATAGGTGTGCTTAAAGGTGTAAGGTTCAGTGTCAGGTATTGCGGTAGTAGGTGTAGGGTCAGGTAGGTGGTGTAGGTGTATGACTATAGGAGCGTGGTGTAGGTGTAGGGATAGGTAGTGGTCGGAAGTAGCGGGATAGGCGTAGGGGTATAGGGTCGTTATGGATTGTACTGAGGGTGTTGATGATAGAGGCGGTTGCGCGGACTCGACGCCACAAGCAAGCAATAGTCTTGTCCTTCATTTTGATAGTTAGATAGCAACAAGTATCATAGAAGAGCACTAAGGTCCTTCTGGCGTGCCTCTCGAAAACCACCTTTCACAATTCCCAAAGGATCTTTTTGAGCATCAGCTTCACAACTATACAAAAGATCGTTGTAAGATACTTACCTTTCTGAGTATATTAAGACTCATTTGCAAAAATCGAGGATCACATCAAAATTTCCTTAGTCATTGCTATTTCAAATTGCCACACAAATGCCCTCAATCTCTTGAGGGGGGGGGGGGGGGGGAAAAAATGGGGTGGGGGGGGGTGGTGGGTGGGGGGGGAGGGGGGGGGGGGGGGGGGGGGGGGGGGGGGGACAACAATAATGAGCCTTTGATTGGAGAGGGGGGGACAAATTCTATAACTCTACCAGTGGATAGACATATAAAAGCAGAACAATATGGCTACCGAATTGATCTCAATCCACCACTCTCTAGAGACTTATACAGTGGGCAAAAGATGTGACTCAAATATCTCCATAGGGGGTGTGAAAAAACTTTTCCAAAAAGTAACGGTACCTCTCAGTAGATACCTATTTGCCCCATTCCCCAAACAAGAGGTCAATCATTTTGCAACATTGAATTCCTAGTGTCGTAGTCTAATTGAATGCGAATCCCTAATTGACGCCTCAGAGATTGTAGTACCATATGGTACATCAATGGTTGCATTAATTCAAATTCTCCCCATTTTAAAGACCCATCAGCAATAGTATTAGCAGTAGCACTCTGCCAAAACTGTTTTACAAGGGAATCATAGATAGTTGGCATTAATTCGTTAAAGGCTTACTGAGGTTGGACACCTCGAAGAATAATCCACTACATCTCAGCAAACCCAGACTCATCTGTCAGGCTTGCCAAAAACCCACTAGATTGTTTGTCACAAAATTTTATTGAGCCATTGAACAATCGTATCAATCGTCTTGGGTTTCTGATGCGAAGAAAATAATTTGTAGAGCTGGTCACAGAAACTCTTACTATTCTTCGTTATAAAGGCGAAATCTTTTCACTTTGGGCAAAAAGGAATAACAATAAAAATAGAAAAGTAGAAAGACAGAAATCAAACTTTATCTATAGCTTCTCTGGTTGTACGACTATAGGGCGTACGTAAAACATCTCCAACGGTAACATTTAAACAGTCATAAAACAAAAAAAGTCAAATTCTCGCACACCAGCATACAATAATCTACCAGATTAACCATTACACTACCCAGACTTAATTTTGACGTCAACCAGAATTAATTAAGCAGTCAACTGAACATAATTCTTTTACAACTAGAATTAAGTACTGTAACCGAATCATTTAAAAAACAAAACCTTATTACTCCTCCTACTCATCAGCACATCTATCGCATCCTGCAAGATTAGTCTAAAAGAAGAAAAACATGCTGGCAATAAATTGAATAGACAGAATTAATCAAAGCACTAACTTACCCGACTTAACACTCTACGATCCTGTATTATATGAACATAACTACCAGTATTAACTACCATAATTAACTCTATTACCCTAACAGTAATAATGGATATACTTAGCTACCAGAATTAACAAACTATAACAATCTAAGCCTCCCCTTAAATGTTTCTATGGGTTATACAGTAACCAATCTATATAACACCACATAATTATACTGTTGATCCATCAAACGTTTGGTCAACAAGTCAGCTACATTTAAGTCTGTGTGAATTTTCTCCACACTTATGAGCTTCTTCTCATAACAATCTCTTATGAAGTGGTGACGAATCTCGATGTGCTTTGTCTTGGAGTGATATACAGGGTTCTTCACAATGCAGATTGTGCTTTCATTATCAATGTGGATTTTGGTATTCATGAAATTGAAACCATAGTCCCCATAGGCAATTGATTTTGAATCACAATGCCCACTTATACTACAGCAACAGTAGCTACATATCGGCTTCAGTTGTTGAAGTGGACCACAATTTGTCCTGTTTCTTACATTGACCATAGATTAAGTCTTGTCCCAAGACAATTGACAACACCTGCGTTGTGGATTTCCTGTCAAGGTTGGACACCACCATAGTCACCTATCAGAAGAAAGCTACCAAGTCAAAGGGTGATTCCCTAGGATACCACAAGCCTAATGTGGTTAGCCTTGAGATACTTGAAGATCCTCTTGACGGCCATCGAGATGAGAATCTTTCTAGAGTTACCTGAAAACGTGAACAAACAACATACAGCTACATAATGATCAGTGATCATATACGAATTAAAGTCACACATAAGGACACCTACATGGATACAGTACAAGTGTACCTCTACATCAAAAAGCTTCCTCATCACATTAGTCTCCGAGGCATCTTCGTCCCAACGGTTATTCTATTTGCAGCTTTGCCTCATTCACAAGATCAAATTAGCTTGAGTATTTCGCATACATACTTGTCCTGAGAGATAAAGCATTCACTCCCCTTATGCTGTTCGACTTGTACACATCAAAGAAAAATGTGAGCTTTCACCCATGGAACTCATCTGAAATTTGCTTTTCATCAATGCTTCAAACTCATCACACCAAGACTTGATGAGTGGCAAAACCAAAAATGATATCACACCACATACACATGAGAACTAGCATGACAAATCCTTTTTGTCTCCTTTTAATGAATATAGTCTTGTCACACGTGGCCCCTTTTGTACACCATGCTTCTCCTAAGGAAATGTTTGATAAAGTATATAACTAGCTCTAGGGGCTTGGTACCACTCACATACAAAGCTTTAGACCACCTATAAACACTTTGATAGGAGGATCATACCACAAAACCAGGAGGTTGTGAGACATAAACCTCTTCATCTATAGTGCCAATACAGAAAAGCACTTTTTAACATCCATGGTAGACTATGAACCCACGTAAATGAGCAAAGGCCAAAAACAACACTGATGCTTCTATTCTTGCGCCAAAGGAGCAAAACCTCATCATAGATCAATACCTTCTTCTCGTGTCTGTATCCACTTGGGCCACCCAATCTTGCTATTTTCCTCACAACCACACCTCTTCTCTCATCTCTTTTGTTGCTCTAGACCAACTGGTGCCCACAATCACCATACATTCCATGAGGTATATCTGACAGACCCAAGACACACCATCTTGTTGTAGCTTTGAACTGTAATGTTCTTCTTGCACACGGCTTGAACCCAACTGTCACATCTTTAGAGCCTTCAGCACACTCACCCTCGGTTTTTCCTCGAGATAGAAAGGCAAGTGCAAATCAAACTAATGTTTGTTCTATCTTGTTATTGTATATTCTTTGCTGTCTTTTGACATGACTGAGAAGAGCATGAGCTCCGACTGTTCTGCATCTTTCCTCCTAGTTTGCACAGCTGACTTAGGATCACACAAGTATTGACTTTTTTTTTGGTGAAAACTATGAATCCTAAGTGTAATGAGTAAGACTGACTTCAATTTCTAAGGAAGACGTGAAGTCAGACATCACACCCCTCCTCATCATAAGACAGCTTCATCAAAAATCCCATTCTCAGGCTTGTGCAAAGATTTCAAGCTCTGTCATAAGAGAATCATCAAGATCAACCTACCGTATTAATGTTTGACTACCAGTATTAACTGAAGAAGTACTGGTAGTGGTTGTTTCAGGGACGTCCCTAAATGCTTTTAAGGAGCCAATTTCTTCCAATCTCTTCTAAAAGCTTGAAACTTAGATGTCTTCTAAAGAGTCAGTAGAGAGTCCTTATTCTTTATTTGAATGTGTGGCGAAGTCCCTTGATTCATCTTTTTCTTCAGAAATCCTTACAGCTGAAGGCACAACTATAAGCTCTATTTCCTCATCTTTTTCCTCCGAAGCAATAGATGTTGGAGTACCTGCACTGTTAGTTACTTCTGAAGCACCTACATGAGGGTTAGCTTAATTCTCCAAAGATACAGGAATATAGTTTCAAGAATCATTACGATAGTCAATATCAAACATCCATCTATATCCCTACAACTTTGACATTGGGTTTATCATTCCAAGAAAATTAACATGCATATTTACTTTCTACTCTTAGGTTACTAAATTATAAACCCTGATAGGCTTTGCTATTTAGCGAGTAACCAACTAAAATCCCTCATCGATTCCTCAAACATGCAAGCACACTAAGAGTATCTAGAATGGTAAACAATGACACCCAAAAGGTCTTTATTTACTAATAAATGTTTAATGGCCAAACAAAAGCTCATAAGGAGTTTTGTGTTGAGGTTTTGTCACTCTTACCCTATTAAAAATATAGCAAGCAGTACTAACTGCTTCTGCCCAAAAAAAGTGGTTGGTAAGAGAGAATCGTTAGCATAGTTCAGCAGCCTCAATTAGGGTTCTGTTCATTCTTCCATAGCAACTCCATTTGTTAGGAGTTCTAGCATACTATACTCTGCGTTTGATTCACCTTGTTTCCACAAAATTCAAGCATATCTCTATTCTTAAATTCAGTGCCATTATCTGATCTAATGATTTTAACCCTATGACTAGTGAGGTTTTTAGCAATGCTACCTAATAAAGGTCTAAAGAATGCCACTAGTTTCATCCTTATAAGCCAAAAAGAATACCCAACTAAATCTGGTACAATCATCAGTGATTACAAGGCAATAACTTGCATGATTAATGCTTTTCACAGAAGTAGGACCAAAAAGATCCATATGCAAGGTGTGTAGTGGCACAGTGATCAATCTTTCTAACTTAGCCTTGCAAGAGGCCCTAGATGTACGCTTTTGCCATTTATGGCAGGGCAACACATAGTGGTCATATTTGACAAACCTTGGAAGGTAGACCTCATACAAGGCTTCCCTCACACGTTTGTTTAATTTTAAAATTGATATGACCTAACCATCTATTCCATAATTTAGACTTCAACAAATGTGGCTTTGCAATCAAACAGAAAACCTTTGCAGGGAAGGTTTCTTCATGTCAAAACTGTACATGTTGGGTGTCGAGGGACCTTTCAGAGTATCTGATTTTCATCCAGGCATCTTAAAGTCAGAAGACACAACAAATACATTCAGTCTTTAGTAAAATAGAACCTTGTGCTCGCTTATCCACAAATTTGTGAATATTGAGAACATATTAAGTGGCCCCTAATCTTTTACAAAAGACACACTATCAAAAATCTAAATTACCACACTCTTATATCTCCTTTACAGAACGTAGACCTTTGCTACTCCCAAAGGTATCAGATCCCCCATTGTAATTCCTCAAAATCCTCCAGTTGATCCTTGTATACTTTGTCATGTGGCCCTGACATCCACTATCAAATATACCCTCTATCTACCATGTTCTTCACAATGTGGATGTTCCTGCACATAGAAAAAGAGAAATTATTTTTCTCTTAGGACCCAAGCCTTTGCATGCTTAGGGTCTGCCTTGTGGACCATTTGGCATTCACATCCTTCTAACTCACTCACTTTAGTTTCTAATAGGAGAGGGTCCACTGTTATAACTGAAGTTGGTCTAGAGTCTCCTCCAAGTATAATTTGCCGAGGTCTTACCAGAGATCCCTATCTCCCCATTACACATTAGCCATTTTGTGCTGTAAGTTTAACAAATGGCTTCTTAACAGATAGAATATGATTTGAAAAATCCCTTCTTGATTCATTAGATTCATCTGTGGTTTTTTGGGACTTGAACTGTTTGAGTTTTATGAGTTAACTTGTGCTACTTTCATAACAGTATTAACTTTAGGACTAACAACATTAACTTTAGAACTAACAGCATTAACTTTAGGCTTAACAGAATTAATATTTGTCCTACCAGTATTAATATTAGGCCTAACAGAATTAAGTTTTGGCCTACCAGCATTAAGTTGTACTGGTCTAGGAACAAATTAATTAGCATGATTAATCCTGTTTGCATTTGTCCATACTGGTTTTACCACCCCATTACCAGTATTAACAACCCTCTTAACCTCAGCTTCCCTAGCCATTTGCTTTTCATAATAGTCACAATCTTTAATCAAATGACTTAAACTACCACAAACAAAACATTTTTTCTTTTTAAAAGAGTAACCTTCCCCTAGTTCTCTTTCCATCATGTCATTCCAATTCTTCCTATTAACTTTATGTGTTTCTTTATCTTTGAGTGGTTGCCTAGGAGATTTTATGTGTGAGACACAACTAGGTTCAACTTCTTTTGATTTTGGAGCAGACACATCTTTTTCATTAGTTACTTCCAACCTTGACTTAGACAACTCATTTGGTTCACTTACACTTTCTGATTCAGTCTCAAAAGAGTGCTCAGAGGTATTTCCACAAGATCCTTCACTGTCATTTGATTGACAGGTAGAATGCTCAGAGGAATTGTCATCTGACACACTAATTTCAGGTTTTTGAGGACCCTTTTTACCATAAACATACAAAGAATCATCAATTTCCTCTTGTGGTGTAGGAGTATAATCTCCACTTAAAGGAGGTGGGACACCTTTAAAATCATTGGTCTTTGTAAATCTACTGTACGAAGGTTTTCCTATTGAATCCTCTTTTGAACACTTAAAGACAGAAAAATTCATTTCTTCCTCATAACTTAGAACCTCATCATTAGATTGTATTTCAAACCCTAAGCCAAGTTTATCATTTGAACTCATGCCAGAATTAATTAATCTCCAAAGATTCTTGGAAGAGTCTTTCCATGAATCTAATGTTTTCTGCAATTGTTCCTTTTCTTTTACAGCTTTCATTCCAATTCTCCTATATCTTTTAAGCTTTTCATCTTTTTCATATATTTCATTAGCCTGAAATGTAAGCTTTTCATTTAGAGAAAGTTGCTGTTTTTGAAAAGTAACAAGTTGAGCTTCTAGTTTCTTAACAGCTTGACTATAGGCAAGTATTTGTGCTTCTTGATCACCTAACTGATTCATTTGTTCATCACACAGTGTTTTAAGGGTATTGTATGAATCAATGCAAATTTTAGAACACAAAGATACCTCATTACTTGAGCTGATAGCCATAAGTGCATGATTTGTCTCTTCAACTTCAGTATGTTCTCCCCAATTGACAATCCCATCATCCATTGTCAGCAAGCCCATCTGATTCTTCTCTTGCTTCCCAGCTTCTTGATGTTGATAAAATGAGTCTCTCTTCTTCTTTCCATCATGTGTCCCCTTTGCTGTACATTCCCTAGCAAAGTGACCAGTGTTGTGACAATTGAAGCATTCAAGCTTCTTTTTGTCAAAACCAACAGGTGTTTTTCCATCAACACGAACTCTCCTTCCTGTTTTCTTATAGAACTTCTTCATTCGAATAGCAATCATTGCTATCTGCCAGTTTATGTCCATCTCTTCAATGTCCAAGTCATCAATTTGTTCCAGGTCTTCATGAAGCAAGTCCCAGTCCTCTGATTGTTTGGCAAAGAGGGAGTAAATAACTTCATCAGCAAAACCAGCAAGAACTTCTTTTTCAGAAATATTGGTTGAAGAAGTGGAAGGAGTGCAAGTACTGTAGGCACCAGTAAAACCAGACTTAACCTTATTAGTGCTGCTTTTGCTTTGTGAAACAAAAGCAACATTTTGAGCACTTGAAGATGTTTTTGAGGCACCTTGTATTTCCTGCTCAAAAACCCTAAGGTTATTGTACAAATCATCAATAGATAAAGTATCAACATCTGGTTTAGTTCTCATGGTAATTGCCAGATTGGACCATGCTGGGGGCAAAGACCTGAGAAACTTATAATTTGCATCCTCATTTGATACTTCAGCACCATGAGCTTCCAACTGAGAAAGTAATTGTTGGAATCTATCATATCCCTTTTCTAACCCTTCTGAACTGGATATTGTAAATGCTTCAAACTGTTGTTTGAAAACAGCCTTCTACATTTTCTTTGAATTTGCATTACCAACAAACCTAGTTCTGATGGCTTCCCAAATTTCTTTTGCATCTTCCATTCCATGAAATCTTCTCATATGTTCCTTGGGAATTGCCGTCAACAAGATATTCTTAGCCTTCCTTTCCTTTTCAACAGCTTGAATTTCTGCAGCGGTTACTGGTGGAAGTATTCGAATAACTCTATCATTTCCAGTTGAAATTCTCTTCTTGGAGTTTCCATTCTGAATTACCTTTCAAGCATCATTATCAATGTACTCAAGGTAATGCTCCATCTTCATCGCCCATATATCATACTCCTCCTTCTTCAGAATTGGGAGTTTGATATTTGAGATAGCAGTTGTTTGAGGAATCACCTGTTGTTTTTGTTTAGGTGCAGCACTAGTGTCTGATGCATCTTCATGGTTTGATTCTTCATCATTACTGAGATGTTGTGAGAACTCATCATTAGCAGGATGAGACATTTTGTAAAGAATTGGAAGAGAGTGTTTGTTTGTGGTTCTAGTGATTCTTCTTACTCAGAGTCCCTCTATTGGCTCTAATACCACTTGTAGGTCCTTATGTTGGATCTATATAGCCTTTGTAAGACAATAGATAACTTGAATAAATCCAAATCAACTATCTGAGAGACACTGACTATGAATATCAAGTGTTAATGTGGAATCTTAACACAAGACTTAAGAAGAACAATAATACTAATTTTGCTATTGATTTCTATTAAGCTTCAATGCTTCTATTCGATATATATAACTCTATGCCGTAGGGTTCCTTTTATACACCAAGGAAACCCTAATGGGCTTACAAACGTGTCAAAGGATAATACATATCATTTCCTAAGATATCTCTGAGATAATCTCTAAGTTAATATTACTATTCTGTTACATATACAAATTAACTAATGAACAGACTTAACTTAACTATGACCAGTACTAACTCTAGTACTGCTACTCTACCTGTTACTAACTTAGTACTAACTTAGTACTGCCAGACTTAACTTAGTACTTTTTGTATTAACTCAATCTACCCAGAAACTAACTTATTACTACCAGACTTATATGTTATTAATACCTAGTATTATGTCTTTTAGTATCTATTTCCCAAAGATTGCGTATATGAATATTATTATAATTGTAGTTGACCCTAAAAGTTTGGTAGTTATCTTGTAAAGGACTCCTTGTGGTGTATAAAAGGAGATCCTAGGTTAAGGTTTGATATATACTTAAGAGAGAAATATACATCTTAGAGAAAGAACATATAGCTTCAAGGTTGTAACCCTAGTACTAAGCAAGAGTATCGTATTATTAAATCTAATAATTTTGAAGACATTTTGTGGCATTTCTGGTGTTTTGTTCATTGTTCACTTGTCATTGTTTAGTATTGTTTCATTGATTAATACATCTAGAGTATTGAAGTGTAGATTCCGAATACACTTTGATATATAAACAAAGTCTCAACCATTGTTATTTTCGATTCATCCAAGGTAACATACTCTTTACAAGGTAAAGAATCGATCAAGGCTTGGGATCAACAATTGGTACTAGAGCCTGGTGGCTCTTTGATCTAGGATCTATTAGGTTTGACTAAAAAGATTGTAGATGGTTTGAAGGTTTCAAGGTCCGGTTCTTAATGGTTCTGTTTTCTAAAGACACAAATTGGATCGTGGAAGAGTGTTGCTACAACTAAAGATATCGGATGACATACAGTTTTTGTTCTACAGTGGATAAGAAATTCTCTGAAAAAACAGGTTAGTTATCTACGGATTAGGTTTTGTTACTAGTAGTTACTACTGCTCGTGCTTAAAAGATACTACTGTTAGTTTTGTTCAAAGTTGGATGACACACATGGTTTGAATCTCGGATAGAAAAGAATGTTTGGTTAAATGTCTAGTTTTGGGATTAATTACAAGAATTGGTTACGGAGTTTATTTGGTTTCACTTATTTGAGATTGAAATAGATTTCACGAATGAGTCTACTTATTTTATCTTGAAATCAGGGTTGTGTGGTTTCATGATTTCAATGATAACTTGCTTGAACGAATACGAATTATGATTGGGACTTGGTTTATCTAGTTTCCAGCGGTCAATGGGTGGTTGGTTGAGGACCTGGTAAACTATCACTTAAAGGAGTTACGTTGTAGTGCTCAGTGTCACACGAATATGTCGATGTGGATTTAATTTTAAAGAGGTGAGCGTTTTAGAGATTTGATCAACACAAATTTCTCTACAACGGTCTCTATCAATCTACAACTAGTGACAAGGTTATATATCGTATTTGGGGGATTTTACTTCAGTTTCAAGTTTGGTATATCAAGTGTACTTCATCAGTAATCATTACAAAAAGCCTACAGAATTTGAAGATTCAAGAGATGGTTAACATATTGGTTTTGGCGGAGTTTAATTGACCATAAATGTAAACCATCAGGATATGTTCATGCACACTTGAGGGGAAGGTTTTCATTTACTACTACTAAGTCATTATTACTACTCCTAGTTTAAGTTTCTACAGCTTAATTTCATTTTTCTTATTATATGTCATGGAGGGTAATTTGAGTCATTGGAAGGCTGGATTAGTAGTGTGATATATAGTTTGTAGTTGTAAAGATTCAAGTTGCATATCTTCACAAGACCCCTATTGGATTATGACAAAAAAGGGAAGAATATTACAGAGATTTGCAGCTTATTATGTGTGGTGGCATGTCAAGGTTACAAAGGAAATCTGAATTAAGGGGAAGTTTGTTTCATTCAGGGAGATCCATGATCTCAACTACCAGGGGATGCTGTGATTTCATCAGGCTTTATGATGAAGTTCGTGCAAGAACATTGTTTGTTTTGTCATCATCAAATAGGGGAAGATTGTTGGGAATTATAGATTTGATGAGACAAAGAACAAGAATTGAAAATAAGAGGGACTAATTGGATCATTATGGAATTTCTACAAAAGATGGAAGATTCCACAAGATATGCTAAAGAAGGAAACAAGATCAAGATTAATGTTGAAGATAAAGATTAGTCAAACATTAATGTTAAAGATTAATGCTGATTTATTAGTTTCCTAATTCAAACAGAAGACTGAAGTTAATGCTGATTAGTCAAACAGAAGACTGAAGTTAATGCTAATTGACAAGGAAGAGATGGCTCTGAACAATGTATACGGATCTCTTTATATAATATAGTCCATAAGACTTACAAAGGAAATCTATTTGAATTAGGAAACTTGTCAATTAGCATTAACTTCAGTCTTCTGTTTGACTAATCAGCATTAACTCAGTCTTTTGTTTGAATTAGGAAAAACTTTATAATTTAAGCATTAATCTTCAACACTTAATGTTTGGACTATATCTTTATCTTCTACATTAATCTTGATCTCGGTTTCCTTCTTTAGCATATTCTTGTATGATCTTCCATCTTTTGTAGAATTCCATAATGTCAAATTAGTCCCTTCTTTTTCATTCTTTTGTCTATCAATCTATAATTCTAACACTCTTTCTTTTTCTTTCTCTTTTTTTAATAACATAATACATCATAACTTGGGGTTTATAACACGTACCCCTACACTTGAGCTTTTACATGCTCGATATTTACAATCTAACTAATGACCCGATTTGAGGTGGATCAAAATAACATGGAGATCATCTAACAAACATATGGGGGTATTGACTTAACTTTTCTTATCCATTCTTCAGCAAAATAAATACTTCTGAAGATTCCCCAATCGTCCCAAAACAGTATTTACAAGGATAAGGACTTAGCAACCGTGTACTCAAATAATTAACTTGGGTTAAAACAATAATGTACTAAAAATGAGTACATACAAGGTGGGCTAAGGCTATTTGGGTGTAACGATTGGTTTAAGGGTGACAATGCTCTTCATTAATAGTCCGGCTTAACCAGAAAATTACAAGAACCGTGAAAAAGGATAGGCTCAGAGGGTTGTACTAGGGGTATCCTACACTAAAAATGAGTGCATGGCAAAGGGTGTGGGTTAGTTATTATGATCGGTGTGACCATCATAACATTGGACAGGGTTTAAATCGTGGGTTAATACTATTGCCTCCTATCAAGCTTATCCTAACACTTAATATGGCGGTTCTCAGGATGCATAACAAAAAATACAGTTCTAGAATTTAATTACTACCGGTTTCTCTCTTATAATCCTAAAGTAACCAATTCTAATGTTCCTTAAAAAGGCGACCAAAACCATGCATAGCATTCGTAAACGACGGAATAGACACACATGATTGCTCACTCCTTAACTCGAACAAGCTAAAGGTATAACATCTAAGGGCGAACCTCACATTTTAGGGGGTGGAATTTGAGGGGTTTTGTGCTAGTAATATAAATTCCTATCCATGAGACGCTCTTAATACTTGGTTTTCATTGGTATGTGTCATAAAAAATTAAATTTGGGTAATCACTCTTATGCTATGTTTGATATATTACCTATCATTTTTAAGGACAAGTAAATGCAATGACAGAATTAATTCTAGGCTTATTTCCCCTACTCTTAAGCATAAATAATTGTCCATAACGTTCTATAAAAGTACCGTAATCGAATAAAAGGAAAAAAGAACTATTAATCCCTCTGGATTGCTTAATATGGAGAGAAACATGGCGATAAAAACGGTTAAATCGTATCCAAGAATTTCCAATAAAACTTCCTAAGAACTTCCAGTTCTTCTCATCAAATATAAACTGTAATCAAAGACAAAGACAACTAACAAAATCATAAAAACATGCGATAATACAAATATACATATGATTTTTAGGGTTTAACTCTGATAAAAGCTAGTAAAGATTGGATTAGAGAGTTGTCAAACTTACTTGGTTTTCATGTTTATAACCTAGTTTACATATTTTAATGTTATGCAAGTTTTATGTACAAAAATAATTAATAACTTTTGGTTTTCTGGACTGGCATTTGACGCAGTCAGGAAAATCATGACCGTCTCAGGTGTCGTGGTGACGTGTGTCACGTGTAAATAGTGATGCCATCTCAACGTTATGTGGAAAAATGAAATTTTTGTTTTTGATGACAAAATTTCCTACACTTGTTTCCATAAGTTAATTCCTGTACAATAGCTGCATAAAACCTTGAGATTGACAGGATTATCATATGACTCGCGAAATGACGCGATTTAATCTAAACAAATTAATTTAACATGCTTGAACTTGGTTCAAAAAACTCGGATAGATTCCCCTACCTTTTTATTTGCAAAAAACCTTTGATTGAAGTTAGACGTGTTTAATAAACAATACAAGCATGATTAAGATAGAGTGTGAACATGATTAGAATAACATGTGAAAAGAATAAAACACATGACACTCCTAATTGCGGGAAAAGTAAATATTGGGTTGCCTCCCAAAAAGTGCTTTTCTTTATTTTACGAGTCTTGTAGCTAGACTTGAAGTCACACGTCCTTACGTGACTTCTCCTTCATCATCTATTCCTCCCTTGGTTGTAATAAGAGTAGGATGCTTGCCTTTGAAATTTTTGCTCCTCTATTGGTTGAACTCCATCTCCCTTTCCAAGTGAAGCTTTATCTTTTCTTCCCATTCTAGGACTAGCCTATTCACAGTCATAGTGGGGGCTATGGGCTCTATGTCGTTCTTGACTCCTTTCTCGGTCATACCAGGGGAATTAGGTATCCTATGGAAACTTATCTTACTTTTTCCAGATCTTAAAGTTATGGTGCCTTTATCAAACTTAATTGCGGCCTTGGCCGTTGTCAGGAATGTTGTTCCTAAGATGAAAGGCCTCTTTTCGTTTTCCTTGATATCCAAAATTACAAAGTCTACAGGATATACATGTTCAGCGACCTCAACTAATACGTCCTCAGCAATTCCTAAAGGGTAAATGTACGAGTGGCTAGCTAGTGAGAGTCTAATGTCTGTCTCAGCAGGCATCTCGTTGGTAAGTTTCATGTAAGTGGAGTAGGGCATGATTTTCATATTGAATCCTTGATCGACTAGGGCGTTCACGTGCTTAAGGCCCCCTATGCTGCAAGGTATTTCAAAATTCCCTCCGACGTCCTCCTTCTTTGTTATCTTCTTTTTGAGGATCGCTTCATAACAAGTCCCCGAGGCATTAACCGTTATATGTCTTTCCTTTTAACCTTCCCAACTCGGGCCCTAGACAAAGAGTCATTGAACCTATTATTGTCGACTAGTCCCTTGATTAGTTTTTCATTAAGCCTATGCTTCAGATAATATTCTACAGGCCGAGAACTGAGTACTTCTTTCACTTCTTCCCTTTCGGCCTTTTTTATCGGTTTATTTTTAGTTTCATTACTCCTTTCGGCTTCTATCACTGGTATTTCCGTTTTTGTTACGGTAGGTTTTACAGTGTTTTTTTTTTATTTTTTTTTTTGGTGTCTCATCTCTTTCTGTTTGGTTTTTTTGTTGTTGGTTTTTGTTTTTTTTTTTGTTATGGTGTTTGTTTTTTTCTTCTTCTTTGGTCTTTTGGTCTTTTTTATTTTTTTTTTTTTTTTTTATTATTTCGCTCCTTTCTTCCTCTCCTCTTGCTAGAGAGATAGAGTTTACGTTCTTGGTGATGGGGAATTTGGCTTCTTCCCTTATCAATACTTTTTCAGGGGCTCTGCTGGTCGTGAGTTCCTTGAGAAGTCTGAACATTTTAGTCATTTTTCCGTTGATCTCCTCGCATTGCTTGAAAATGGCGTTCTTAAATCTTTTCATTCTTTCAGAGTGTGCTTCCATGTAGTCCCTTACCCGAGCCTCAAAAGTAGTTCTTAATGCTTGGGGTTGAGGGCTTAGACCTGTACGTTCACGGAAAGTAAAGGGATTCAGCTTAGATGGATCGTTATGGTTTTGCGGGCGAGGGTTGGAATGGTCTGCATCAACATAAGCATGTGGGATGTGTGTTGAGCTCCTAGGAGTTGGTCACGATCCCTTTAGTAAGAAGTTAATCTAGTCTTCGAGCTCAAGAAGTCTTCGGTCAGGTGTTTTTGAGATGCCTTGATGTGTAGAAATAGCCATGACCGGTTTGACGAATTCTTTCGTGTCATTCCAACCCTCATAGTCGTAGAGAGCGTGGTTCTCAATGATTTCCCAAGATTCGTCAGCATTTTTATTACGGGTTTGCCGCCTGCGGCGCGGTCAATCTCGATCTTAGATGAAGGGAGACATGATCATAATAAATATTGGATTTGAGCCAACGATCGATGCCATGAATGAGGTACTTTTTAGAGTAATCCTTGAATCAAGTCCTGCTTCGGATAGTGATTTTATTATGTTGTTGGTTACATAGGATATCATTGCGGTGTTGCGGTTCTCCAGTATAAATAATTGAGAAGGAAATCGGTCTAGTAAGATCTTCCATGTGGTGGATGGATCCTGCTGGAAGACGTTCATGCCAATTTGCTAGCTAAATCGCGAAGGAAATTGAATAAACGCAGCGCGATCTTTCCTTGTTTACCGTCAAGGTCAGTGAGTCCACATGGTTTCAGAAGCCTTGAGGTGTTGGTTTAGATTCCTCGGACCAAGTCCGTGGAATGAGCATCATCTTTTCACCAATGGATGGTGTCGGAATCGAGAAGGGTACCACATTGTTCCCTACGGGGAGCTCGATGGTATTCCTATAGCCCTCGTGGCTAGGTTTGGAGTAGTCTCCTAGAGTGCGGATAGGATTCTTGTCTCCCTTGATGTTGCCGAGAAGGGGTTATGACTACATATATCCACAAATGAACAGATTGGAACTACGAAGAAAGCTATTATGCAGGGAATTTAAATCTTACTTGAAAGGATTCAAGCAAGTAGAATTAAGCTAAACTATGATCAGAACCTAACTATTCCCCACGCAGCGGCACCAAAAACTTGTTGCGGTTGTCGTAAGGGACTTATACAAGAAGTTTTACAACTCCCTAGGCAGTGTACCTAACCGTTGTAGTGAGTGTAGGCAAGACTCGGGGGTTGTTATCATTCTCTAGGGGAATAGGTTGGGAAGGCTTTGATCACGGTCTAACAGAATTCTAAGGGGTGAGAGAAGATTCATTTTGTGTTTTTATGTTTATAAGAAAGCAGGTAAATCATATATTTGAGAGGTTTGGTTGGTTTTAGCTATTAAACTAAATAATAAACTATGCTACTGGTGATAACAATATAATAAAAGATTGTGTTTATTTAATCATGTATTACTTCCTAGGTTGCTTCTTCTAGTGTTGTTGCTTTGTCACACTTGTGATGATCTATGTAATTATTTCCTAAGTCATGAACGAATTACACGAACCCGTCGTCTATTTAATATTCCGTTAAGGCAACGCACAAGTAAGGTAGTATGAAGACTATTATAAGGCCCCTAAGAGCATATTAAATGCAACTGAAATATATTAAGAGTGGATCAACCATATAAAGGGCAAGGCAGTATGAAGACTGTTACCCGATAGTATCCTTTCTACACAATCATGTTTTCCTAGACATATCAACAACGATACAAACAAAAGCTGGTTTTCTAAGACCTAACATGCATATTCATCACAAGAAGCAACACCACTAAGATCTACATCCTAGGTTTCATACAATCATAAATAAACACAACAGAAGGTTTAGCCAAGCATGTTAAAGATAAAGTAAGAACATATAAGAATCACACAACAAGACATATTGAATGATTAAGATAGTCTTACTTGATTAAAACATGAGTTGAAGGAAGTACACTAGGGTTTTGAGGCCCTAAAATCGTCCCTAACAGCTGCTAAACGAACTAGGGTTCGTCCCTTTCTTTTACTCTAAACTTACACACTTAAAACCCTAAAAACAGATTTGTATATATAGGAAAATCGTTGTGACAGCGTCGCGTGTTAATCGTGACGCCGTCATGAATAAAATATTCTAGATAATGGGCTGGGTAATACACTCTGACGCCGTCTAGAGATCTTGTGATGCCGTCATGAGATGGGTTGTGACGGCGTCACGTGTAATCTGTGATGCCGTCTCCAGCTTCTGAGTAGAAATTCTTAAGAGATGTTAGTGTAGGTCTGTAGTCTTGTCTGTTTCTTCTCCAAATGAGCCCAAGTCACGTGTATTTCCTCCAAATGCCTTCCAAATGCTGAATACCTAAAAAGGAATGTCTAAGTACCTATTTGGTGCTTAAATGCCCGATTTAGGGGTTAAACGAACCAAAAAAGTGTATTATAATGCACCTCCATCAGAGGCGATTTAAACAGACTTTCATAAAGGAGAATAAAAATCTATCTAAGTTGAAGTATATCATTTTTCTTTAAAAGAAGATTACAAAATTTCTTGGGTGAACTATACTGATTTATTTCTTTGATTTGTAAATTCCGTGAAATATTAGCTTATTTTTCTGGTTATATCAAGAATTGTAAAATCCTATGTAATCTCAATATTTCATCACTTAAAAATACATCACTCTAACACAACAACCTCTAATCACTGAATGATTAAGGAAGTTATCTTTTCACATACAATTTCACAATGACTACTTTAGCAGAACAAATAATTGTGGCTGGACGCTGAGAACCGTCCTCTAATGCTTGAGAAATCAATGTACGATTTCATGGGCATGTGTATACGAATATTCATCAAAGGAAGAATACATGTTAGGATGATGCTGATTCAATCGACATTGAGGGTTCACTGGTCGTCCCAAACTGTTGAAGAAGATGGACAAACTCGACCTAAGAAATACCCAGAACTCATTAAAGCACAACAACTTCAAGATGTCTGTGATGTTTTTTTTTTTCCCCAAAAAGCAACTAATTCATTCTTCTCTGTCTTCACCCGATGGTATGCAATTGTAAACCACCAAGATGGCGGCTAGGATATTTGGGATAAGTCAAGATACTAATGAAAGGCATGAATTATATTATCAAGAACGTGGATTGCAGATTTGTACAACTTGTTTGATAAGTTTGCTTCCGTTCAGGGTGAAACTTTGTATGAGTATTACTAGAGATTCTCTCAACTGATTAATGACATGATACTATTGGGATGACAATGCAGCAAGTTCAAGTTAATACCAAGTTTCTGAATGCTCTTCCACCAGAATGAGCAATGTTTGTCAATGATGTAAAGTTTGCAAAGAGTTGTAGCCCACCAACTATGATCAGTTGTATACCACACCTAAGTAACATGAACGGACATGCACAGGAGTACGTATCATGCGTGAGATATCCAGATCCTATGTTGCTTTGGTTGATAATTCTCAAAACTTTTTACAATTCCTCTTAGTCTCCACTGCATTTAGTTCCTACAATGCATACACCCACTAAAACAATTCACACCAGCTTTATGCTGCACTATCAATCATCAACTAACATAATACTCAGTCAATCCAATACAACAAATCTATTTCTCTACAACCATTTATATCTCCGTCAGTACACACAACCTCAAGTTTCAATTTCTTAAATCGATCTAGTCTTGCTGTTCCTACATTTCAGCAAGGAGAAGATCTAATTGACTGCATTAAACAAAGCTAATGACTGTTCCTATCTGCTGTGGCATCAGGTTTTCCACCTTCAAACAATTCAACTGAGAATGTCTTCCATCCTAGAAATCAAGAAACCCATTCAAGATGGAAGTGTCACAAGTGCAACAAATTCAAGGAGACAAAACTCAATGTTTTGCTGGTACTAGTAACAAAGGAATTTCTTCAATCCTCAAAGGGAAATTATTGCAACTGTCAAGCAAAGGTTGTGAAGTGTTATAACTGTCTGGGGGAAGGGCACATGGCGAAACAGTGCACTCAGCCAAAGAGGCCAAGAAATTCTGCATGGTTTAAGGAGAAGTTGATGTTAGTCGAAGCACAAGAAGCTGGTCAGATATTGGATGAAGAGCAACTTGCATTCATAGCAGACCCTGGAATAGCAGAAGTTCAAGTTGCTCAGCAGACAATCCCTCAGAATTCAGCCTTCCAGACTAAAGATTTGGATGCCTATGACTCGGATTGTGATTATATATCCTCGGCTAAAGCGGTTCTGATGGCAAATCTTTCAAGCTGTGATTCAGATGTCCTCTCTGAGGTACCATACTCTGATACTTATCTGAATGATATGATTAATCAGGATGTGCAAGAGATGTCGTATTCTGAACAAACACATATTGTCGATTTTCCAGATAATGAGATAACCAATGATAGCAATATCATCCCTTACTCTCAATATCTGCAAGAATCATAAGATGTGGTTATTCAGGATACTAATTTTTCTGCACTACATAATTAATGGTTATTATCTTTGATTGAACGTAATGACTGTCATGTAGCTATTTTTAGATAGGAAAATCAGACCAAATAAATTGGTAAATGATTCTTAAAACGCTGAGCTTAAGAGATACAATGCATTGTGTCACGCCTTTTTTGAACTAAAGACAAAAATGTAGATTTAAACAAACGTGAAAATTAATAGATTCTCAAATGGATGAACTAATTCGGAATAGAAATGCAAAGCTTGCGGCTTTTCAGCAGGAGATCGATACACTTAAAGAAACTCTTTCTAACAGTGTCAAAGAAAAAGAATCTTTATCAACAACATTAAATGTTTTCAAAACAGAATCTATGAATGAATATAATACATTGACAAGGAAATTGTTTTGGAAAAACAAAATAAAGAACTGGAAAACATTATTTGTAAGTTGTATCGATCTACACAAGCAATGCATATACTAACGAAACCATAAGTTTTTTACAATGACACTCATAAACAAGCTCTTGGTTATAAATATCCATTCTATCTGAAAAAGGCTCAGCAGATTCAACCAACATTATATGATGGTAGTGTTATTGCTAAGAAACATGATCTGATTTCTGTGATTGATGATGAAGAGACATTGATTTTGGAAGAAGAGAGTCAATCAAAGATGCTTGATAAACAAAATGATCCAATTTCAATAAAATTTAAAAAATAAGATTTCTCCAATTGATTATTTAAAATTAAATAAGCTGAAAGAATATTTTGGTAAACGTTTTGTTACTCAAGAAGAATTGTCTGCAGAATAAGCTTTCTGGTTAAAACATTAATCTATTTATGAAACACCTATTAAGTCACATACACCTGTTAGAATTAAAGCTCCTAGTGAACTTCCTAAGGTAAGTTTGGTAAATGAAATTCTTAAAAAGCTAAAATATCATCTCGCTAGTTTTGACAAGGTCGTGAAAAAGAGAACCACATTTGATGCTATAACAGCAGGTGCGTAGGGTTTTGAACATAAAAAAGCACGTTTTGTAACTGAAATAATTCCATTTTTATAAGTTTTAAAAGACACATTTTAATGTGTTTGATAAAACTCTTCTAGATGAAATTACTGAAGTTCAAACTGTTTTTAACCAAATGGAAGCTGTTGTTGATCAGTGTTCTGTAGACAAAACGATTTTGAAATTCAAATCAAACAACTTTGTATTGATAATGATCAACTCTTGAACCAAATCATGTCTCAATAAATTATGCATATTGCTATGAATTCTGTTGATATTCTCGATATGTCTAATTCATGTGTGGATGAATGCAATAAGTGTCTGGATTTTGAGACTGAGCTTCTCAAAAAGAAAGATTTCATTGAAAAAGATGTTTATGATAAACTTGTCAAAAGTTATTCAACACTATAAAAGCATTTCATTTCTTTGGAAGTAGCAACTCAACTTAATCAAGAAATTTTTCAAAAGGACAATTTTCGTGAAAACCAAAATGCTCCTACATTTAATCAATTATTTGAAATAAATGAACTGAAAGCTCGGTCACAAGAAAAGGGCACGGTTATAAGAAAGTTGAAAGATAGGATTAAATCTTTGAATGGAAAAGATGGTGTGGAAAATGTAAAGAAAGACATTGATGAGATTGAAACGATAAACATTGAGTTGGAGCATAGTGTGGCAAAATTACTTTCTGAAAATGAAAATTTAAGAAAAATACGAGTGCATTTGAAATCAATTTACAAAGACCAATTTGACTCAATTAAAAAGACACGTGTTCAATCCAAAGAACATTGTGCCTCTTTAATTGCTCAAATCAATGAAAAGTCTGTTGAAAATTCGGATTTAAATGCTCAACTTCAAGAAAAGGTTTTTGCTATTGCAGCATTGAAAAATGAATTAAGGAAACTTAAAGGGGAAAATGTTGTCGATACTGCTGTTTCAAAACCTAGTG
Organism: Tanacetum coccineum; assembly: GCA_026074375.1. NCBI lineage: Eukaryota > Viridiplantae > Streptophyta > Magnoliopsida > Asterales > Asteraceae > Tanacetum > Tanacetum coccineum. The sequence goes on along the minus strand of BQNB010001639.1, from coordinate 60,179 downwards.
CCACTATTGCTCCAGGAATGTTCAAGCTAGACATAGAACCTATTTCTCTTAGACTTAAGAAGAATAGGGATGCCCATGAGGTTTATCTTGAGAAGACTATAGAAAATACTGACACCCTTCGTGGACTTGTAGAATGCGCTAGAAAACAGAATCCTAGTGAACCCTTATTAGAATCTGCTTGCATGTTTACAAAACACGTTTAGGAATTGTTAGTCTATGTCTCTAAGACATGCCCTAGTTTAACGAAACCTACTAAGAAATTAGTTGCTGTCACACCAATGATAAGGAAAGATAACGTTAGGTTTGTCGAACCTGTCACATCTTCAAGCAACATTCCCAAGCAGACTGATTCTCTTCGAACCAAAGATTCTAACAAGCCTTTGTTGACTTCTACAGGAGTAAACACTACTACTAGTGCTAGCGGATCAAAGCCTTCAAGCAATACAAAGAAAAATAGGATCTCGCGACCACCAAGTAGCAATCTGAAGAATAAAGTAGAAGAACACTCTAGGAAAGTTAAATCTAGTTTAAATAAGATGAATTCTGTTTCTCAACCTATCAGTAATGCACATGTTAAGCATTCTGTGAGAAGTGCTAAGTTTGAATCTATTTGTGCTATCTGTAACAAATGTTTGTTTGATGCTAATCATGATATATGTGTTATTGATTATGTGAATGTATGTTCTAAGTCTAAATCTAAAAGAAATAAAATGAGAAAAGTATGGAAACCTACGGGTAAGATGTTCAACGAAATTGGATATAGTTGGAAACCTACAAGTAGGATCTTCACTATAGTCGAAAATAAGTGCCCTTTAACTAGGTTTACCTCCACTAAAGTAGTGCCTATTAAGGAAACCACTAACAAATCAGTTCTTACACCAACTCAATAAATCATAGTTTACAGTAGGAGACCCAAAGTACCAAAATTAGTAGGATCGAGTAGTAAATCTAAGATCACATAATATAGAATCTCTAACTTCTTGGACCTCACTCAATATGGAGGATCCACTGTTTCCAATGTTCCATCTTCTTCTCTTAATAATTGCAGGTTGTCCAAATTGTTTTGTGATATTTGGACTCTGAATGCTCCAAGCATATGACCGAAAATCACTCTCAACACATCAACTTCGTCAGTAAATTTTTGGGTACCATCATATTTGGGAATGATCATATTGCTAAGATAATGGGTTATAGAGACTATCAAATGGGAAATGTTACAATATCTCGGGTTTACTATGTAGAAGGGTTAGGACATAACTTATTCTCTGTGGGACAATTTTGTGATTCCGATCTCGAAGTAGCTTTTCGTAAACACACCTGCTTCATTCGTGACTTAGAAGGTGTTGATCTACTCAAGGGATCAAGGGGTTCAAACTTATACACTTTATCTATGGAAAATTTGTTGCTTTCCTCTCCTATATGTCTCTTGTCTAAGGCCTCAAAGACCAAGTCTTTGTTGTGGCATCAAAGATTATCTCATTTAAACTTCGATTATATCACTTCTCTTGCCAAACAAGGTCTCGTCCAAGGACTTCCAAAACTAAAGTATCAGAAGGATCACTTGTGCTCTGCCTGTGCTCTTGGTAAAAGCAAGAAACACTCCTACAAACCCAAAGCTGAAGACTCCATCAGGAATACTTCTATATGCCTGCATATGGTTCTTTACGGGCCTAATGAGGATTCAATTATCAATGCGAGGATAATACTTAAATGGTTATCGTTGATGATTATTCTCGGTTTACATGGGTGAAATTTCTACGATCAAAGGATGAAGTATATATTGGTGATTGTTGACGATTATTTACGATTATTCACGATTTACTTGGGTCAGATTTTTGAGATCAAAGGATAAAGCTCCCGATGCTATCATCGAGTACATAAAAAATATTCAAGTTCGTTTAAATGCCACAGTCCGTAATGTTCGAACAAATAATGGAACGGAATTTGTCAATCAGACTCTTCGTGATTTCTATGAAAATGTCGGCATTTCGCATCAAACTTCTGTTGCTCGCACTCCTCAACAGAACGGCGTTGTCGAAAGGCGAAACCGAACTCTTATGGAAGCTGCTCGCACAATGTTGATATTTTCAAAAGCTTCATTGTTTCTATGGGCAGAAGCAATCAACACAGCTTGTTATACCCAAAACCGTTCTTTGATCCGTCTCCGCTACAACAAAACTCCTAATGAGCTGATGCATAACAAGAAGCCGGATTTATCATTTCTTCATGTCTTCGGTTCACTGTGTTATCTGACCAATAACAGTGAGGATTTGGGTAAACTAAATGCAAAGGCCGATATTGGTATTTTTGCTGGGTACGCGCCCGCAAAGAAAGCTTTCAGAATCTATAACAGGAGAACCCGGAAAATTATGGAAACTATTCATGTAACATTCGAAGAGTTGACAGCAATGGCTTCTGAATAATTCAGTTCAGGACCCAAGCTTCAATTAATGACTCCTGCAACATCTAGTTTAGGACTCGTTCCAAACACTATTCCTCAACAACCTTGTAATCCACCAAATAGAGATGATTGGGATCATTTATTCCAATCCATGTTCGATGAATACTTCAATCCTCCAACTATTGTTGTCTCTCTAGTTCCAGTAGCTGCTGAACCAAGAGCTGTTGATATAGCCGATTCACCCGTGTCTACGTCAATTGACCAAGATGCACCATCAACAAGTATTCCATCAACACAAGAACAAGAACATTCTCCAATTATTTCTCAAGGTTTTGAAGAATCACCAAAAACACCACATTTTCATGATGATCCACTTTATGAATCTCTTCATGAAGACTCGACTTCTCATGGATCGTCATTGAATGTGAGACCATCCCACACTCCATTTGAACACCTTGGTAGATGGACTAAGGATAGCAAACATGATCGGTGATCCTTCTCGTTCTGTCTCCACAAGAAAGTAACTTAAAACTGACGTCATGTGGTGTTACTTTGATGCCTTCTTAACTTCTGTAGAACCAAAGAACTTCAAATAAGCAATGACCGAACCATCTTGGATCAATGCAATGAAAGAAGAAATTCATGAATTTGAAAGGCTACAAGTTTGAGAATTGGTATCGTGTCCAGATAAAGTCATGTTGATCAAACTCAAATGGATTTACAAGTCAAGATAGACGAATTTGGCGAGGTACTAAAGAATAAGGCTAGATTAGTTGCTCAGGGATTCAGGCAAAAGGAGGGAATTGATTTTGAGGAATCATTTACACCGGTTGCAAGAATAGAGGCCATCCGTATCTTCATAGCAAATGCAGCCAACAAGAATATGACGATTTTCCAAATGGACGTCAAAACGGTTTTCTTAAATGGCGAGCTCAAAGAAGAGGTCTACGTTTCTCCACCAGAATGATTTGTTGATCAGGACAACCCATCGCATGTGTATAAGCACAAAAAGGCCATGTACGGTCTCAAACAAGCACCACGTGCATGGTACGACATGCTGCCAAGTTTCCTCATCTCACAACATTTCTCCAAAGGTGCAGTCAATCAAACACTCTTCACACAGAAAGAAGGAAATGACTTATTACTGGTACAAATTTATGTTGACGATATAATATTTGCATCCACTAATACTGCTTTGTGTAATGAGTTTGCTAATCTGATGACCACTAGGTTCAAGATGTCGATGATGGGGCAGATGTCATTCTTTTTAGGATTACAAATTTCTCAAAGTCCTAGAGGCATCTTCCTAAACCAATCAAAATATGCTTTTGAAATTATTAAAAAATATGGTTTGCTGACTAGTGATTCTGTAGACACACCTATGGTAGATAAGAATAAACTGGATGAAGATCTACAGGGGACACCAATTGATGCTACACTTTACCGTGGCATGATTGGATCCCTCATGTATCTGACATCCAGTAGACCCGACCTTATTTATGCAGTCTGCTTATGTGCCCGGTATCAGGCAAAGCCTACCGAAAAGCACTTAAATGTGGTTAAGCGGATCTTTCGATACCTAAAGGGAACCATTAACATGGGTCTCTAGTACTCGAAGGATATCGGTATGTCTCTAACAGCATATTCAGACGCAGATCACGCGGGGTGTCAGGACACTAGACGCAGTACATCAGGAAGGGCTTAATTCTTAGGTGATAAACTTGTTAGCTGGTCTTCCAAGAAGCAAAAGAGCATTGTGATATCGAGTACAGAGGTTGGATATATTGCCTTATCTGGGTGTTGTGCTCAAATCCTATAGACGCGTTCACAGCTAACAGATTATGGCTTTCAATTCAATAAGATTCCTCTGTACTACGACAACAAAAGTGCGATTTCTCTATGCTGCAACAACGTTCAACACTCAAGAGCAAAGCACATCGATGTACGCTGTCATTTTATAAAAGAGCGGGTGGAAAATAGAATATTGGAACTCTAATTTGTTAGGACGGAATATCAACTGGCTGACATCTTCACCAAACCCTTGCCATGAGAAAGATTCAACTTCTTGATCGAAAAGCTCGGTATGAGAAGCATGTCTCCGAAAATGTTAAAACGTCTGTCAGAGGCAAAGGACGAGTAATGGTGGTAACTCGTGGTATATCCTATGTATTATATGTATATAAGAAATCATAAAAACCAAAAAGATTTTTTCATTCTATAAAAAAATTTCAAAAAAAGAAAATTAAAAATTAAAAAATTAGAAAAATACAAAATAGGTTTTTCATGACTTGTTTTCTAGCATCGATAATAATTACGGCTTTAAAAATGTCATTCAATAATGACAAAAGGCTGTAAATAAAGTTTGAATAGAAAATATGTCATATGGCTTGCTATTATTTCTGATTGCAACCCGGTCATAATCTTACAAGCAAGTATTTCAAAAAGAAAACTTATCCTCACAACGGGAAATTTACTTTTCTCAGGAATGAATTACTTCATATTCATTCAAAGGCTTGTGTTTACTTTGCAACACAACCCGTGCTTCCTTCATACAAATTAATGTACGTGTCCGTGCATTTATTTGTCAAAATAGGAGAAATCTTATTTAATGGTGTTGATTTCTCAGAAATAACATAATCATCTCAGTAATTCATAAGAAAATAATTTTTCAAGGCATTTGAACACTCAAACAACGACTACAGCTCTTTAAATAGAAAACGGGTCATTGTTTGAGGGGGAGAAAATGTCAAACTTCTTCTTCAAAAGTCATCAAGGAACAAAAGGAAAAAGGTTTTAAACAATAACCGTATAATATTTTTTGTAATGTTAATTAATTTTAACTTATGTGTGCATTATATGCTATGTGTTTTTGCCTTTAGGGTTTTAATAACAAACTTTAAGGCTTAGTCTTAGCTTTTAATACTTTAGGGACTAAATGTGTTAAAAGTGAAACTAGTTCAACCCTTAAGAAATGTTATTAATAAAAAAAGAAAGGAGTTAAGAGTTTAGGGGGCATTTATGTCAAAAGGTAAAACTTTAAAACGACAAACACCCCCTTCCCTTGTTCGTCACGCACACAAACCAAACACCCCTATTTTTTCCCTCCCTCTCATTTCAAATCGTCACCCACAAGTTCATCATCAAAACGTGAATCTCAAGCTTTAAGGTAAACTAAAAAAGTGTTCCTTTCTATCTAAACAACTTATCTGCAAAAGGAATTAGGTTAAATCTTGAATGTTTGCTCGTTATCCCTAGAAAATTGGTTTAGGGTTCGTGTAAATCAAAAGTTGACCAAATCCCAAATTGATTGAGGAGTTTTGATGGGTTTAGGTTATAGAACACTCAATTGTAATAGTTCTTGATAAAGATAACATATACTTGTGTTTTGATTGATTCTTGTGTGCGAAAATTTGAGTTTTTGGGAAAGACTTGAAAAAGTTTGTGGGTTTGTGTTAAATAAGTACTAGTATGCCTAGTTTTTTTTTGGTAAAGGGTTACCCCGGTAAATTATATTACACCAAAAAAATGTTGAAGTACAATCGGATGCAGGTGAAGTCCTAACATCATGGCCCGTTACATGGGCTACAACCAGCACATACACAATGTGTACGATCCATAATCCCTACATAAGAATGACATGCCATTCTTATGACTACCAAATAAGTTCGAAAAACAAAACATATAAAATAAATTACAAAGCCAATTTTTTAACTTATAGACACCAAAAGCCATCATTCCGTCTCATAATAATAGTGTCACGTGGACGTACTAGATGGCTACAACCGAGCTCGAACCATCAGATGTACCCGAAACCCATGCAAACATGATTCAAAGCCATAACTTGTAAGAATCATAAGATGTAACAACACATGCCCAACATACAACCGTTGACCCATGTGACAACCAAAAAACAATCACATTTAATATACGTAATCAAATTAGATTAACTTGACATGTATAGATTCAGCTGTGATTGTCGCACAATTCCAATACCATGATGCCCACCTCACGTGTTCAACACATGGCAAAAAAAAAACATGCGATCATCACATGTTCATCCACTCTCCCTTAACATCATAAACCCACATCTACACTTCCAACGAACAGCAACCCAACATATACAAACAAACGAACATAACTGGAATTCATAGGAGTCAATCAAAGACTCACGTTATCATGATGCAAACCCTAAAAGAGTTTACTTGATCAACAAACGAGTAGCAACTCGTCTCTACCCTAATCGGATAGGATCATTACCCTAAACATATAACATGCAAACCGATGGTACCCATGATAACGAGAAGCACATGAATCCTCGTTCATGACCAACGAACCCTAGAGATGAAATCGAAACAAAAGAAATCCTAGAGTATAGGATTTACCCGGTGCGTTGTCACCACAATTGGATATTCTGATTATATTGTCACCCTAAAACCATAGGAGAACGAGATCCATCAATATCAAGAACAGCCAACCCCAAACCACAAAACAACCCAGATCCGAGGAGAAAGAACACCACAGATCCATCGAAACCCTAATCAACACATGAGCACATACGAACCATCAGGGTTTCGGTTCCGCAACACGGCCAATAGTACATCACGAACCACCCACAGATCCAGCGATGTTAGAAACAATCAAAGCAGCCGCAACACAAACGAACCCTAAATAATAATAAAAATAAAAACAGAACCCTAATAATATTGAAAGATTACAACTCTACTCATTTCTTAACCATCTCCACATAGTAAATATCATCAAGAAAACCTCCTCCTCCTCCTTTACCCTTGTCATCCCTTTTCATCAAGCCAACACCAATTTATAATTTTTTTAGCCTAAATAATTAGTGTTACAAGTCAAGGTTTGATTCTAGTAGGATATATTGATGTTGTTTCTACATATAACAAGGTTGTTCAAAGGTTTTTGGTGATCATTGGGCTGAAGTAAATTGGTTTTGGGATTAATAATAATCTTGGATTTTCAATCTAATTGGGTGTTAGAAGGATCTCACTAAAGCTCTTTCATAATCATTCATTCAATCAAGTAAGCCCTAAACTCTTTTTATTAATTTTATTTTCATGATGAACTTGATATTTTTGATGTGTGTTTTCTGAGTTTGATGATTTTTAGTTTTCTTGAGGTTTTGTGAAGATTGTTATGGCATTAAGAATGAGTTAAGGATGTAGAACACTAGTAAGATTGTTGATTTGGAAATTCATGGAATGGATAATGTAATTGTTTGGATAATGGATTTTGGGACAGCAGGATATGGACTAATTATCGTAATAATTTTTGGCCTATGGCCTACTGTATTTTTACATGGTTAGATAGGTAAACACCTCAGGTCCTAGTGGTGCTTTGGATGAGGCCGTAACTCCTCCGGATGACCAAGTTACGACCGAATGAGTGAAACTAGTCCAAATGGGTGACCTGCAGATAGTTTGTGTTTTAATGGGAAGTTTTTGGCTTAAAGCCTACTATATCTTTAGATAAATAGATAGATTATAATCTTAGGTCCATATGATGAATTGGATGGAGTCGTATCTCCTCCGGATGAGTTAGTTACGCCCAAATGAGTGAAACTAGTCAAAATGGGTCATTGAATCTGGTTATGCAGATAGTTTGTGATATAATGGAATAATATTGACTTAAAGCCTATTGGTTATTTACATAAATGATTAGGTTAATATCTCAGGTCCTAGTGGTGAGTTGGATGGAGCTCCAACTCTTCCGGATGGTCGAGATACGACCAAAATCGTGGAAACAAACTTAGTGTGTAGCCAGAAATTATAATACAGATAGTTAGGCTTGTAAGGAATTTTATTTGACTTGGAGGATTTTACATGAGTGAAGGGTAAAACCTATAAGGACCATGTGGTTCTTTAGATAGAGACGTAACCATTCCGGATGAATGAGGTACGACCAAAATGGCGAAACTAACTAGAAATTGTGCCCAGATTTTCAAACGAATATATCTTAAATTTTTTGAACCTAGGTATTGTTTTTCTAAAACTAAAAGTTTTTAGATAATTGATAGACCTAAACTTGAGCTTTTTAATGGATTCTAAACTAGATTACGATTGTGAGATATAATCAAATGTTGTTTCCAAAAGTCAGATTGTGTAACTAATGGGTAAATTATCATTTCACTAGTTTCAGGATACATTGGAGTGTTTGGTTGATAACATCAGTAAACTAAGTTTATTAAGCTTGATTGAGGCAAAAACTGTTCATTTATACCTATTACGGATTTTGAGATATAGGTCCATTAAGTCGGCGTAAGTGCAGAATTGTATAATGTCGAATTGCTTTAAACGGTTTAACGAGTATAACGGATTTTATAAAATGGGTAAATAAGTGGTATAAGTGGGGGGGGGGGGTGGGGGGGTTGGTGGTTTATTTACTTGAAAGTATATAAGATCAGTCCTAAAGGATTTCTTGTAAATCTCACTTGGTTAAAGGTAATTAGAACGCCATATCATGATCACGATTTCTCATTGCATCTTTTGGTTGTTCTTGTCGTGTGCGTTTTATTTCTTTATACTAAGTCACCATTCTTTCTAGGTGATACTTAGGCGACCGATTAGGGTAAGGAATCATTTGTGTGATGAGTGACGATTTCCAAAAAAATAAAAACATTAACGATTACCACCCCCTCATGAATAAAGATCATCCTAAATCGATTGCATGCCCTAAAAGAATACTTAGATCTATACGAGATCATAAATATTGCTAAGGCGGAGAGGCGATTAGAGAAAAGATCTTGATTGGAAAAGGGTGGAGGAGGGTTGGCCGGAAATCGCCCCTAAGGGGAGAGAAAAATTTAGGGTTTTTTTTCCTACTAGTATGCCTAGTTGAATGCATGTGAGTGAGAAAATCCATATCTTGCAAGTAGATTTTGTGACTTTGATTAAAACGAGTAAAAAGTTACTCGTTTTGCACTCTATATGAAATTTGTGTGGTCAATTCTTGTTATAACTGCTAGGAGATGTTTAAATGTGCTTGGTTCATGTCTATGTGTGTTGTAAGTGCCAAAAATTTGAAGTTTGTAAAAATCAAAAATTATATGGGGCGATTTATACGTAACTGAATATAGGAGCGATGTATACGTTGCCTATAGGTGGCGATTTATACATCCCATATAGGCGGCGACTTATACATCCCCTTTAGGCGGCGATTTATACATGTCCCTTAAGCGGCGATTTATACATGATCCTATAGACGGTGATTTATACACCATCCTTAGGCGGCGATTTATACACGTGACTTTAGACGGCGATTTATACTCATTTTTTTAGGCGGCGATTTATACAGTTTTTTTAAGGGGCGATTTATACATGTTTAGGCGGCGATTTATACATGAATTTTAAAGATGATTTTTTTCTAAAATGTTTTCATTTGATAACTTATTTTAGGATGATTCGTCTTTATATCATAAGTTAATTGCTAAATTGACTGTATTTGACCAATTATTAGCTTTTTGACCTAAAGTTGACTTTTTGATTAAAGTCTGTTGTCCTTTACTTTAACTAAATGCCTGATACATGTGTTAAATCTATTTAATAAATGAATGTAAATTGCTTCTCTAAGTGTATATCCATGAATCAAATAGGTCAATCAGTGATATATAAATTTGGTTGTATATGAACTGTATTAGACTATTCTTAGCCGAAACATGAATCCAGTTGCTGCTAAACAAGTTGCTCTCGACAATGCTTTGGTTCCCCCAGAGAAAAGACTAAAGATTGAAAAGTGCAATGCAAGAATTAAGTTCGGCAAACCACAGAGAGAAGAAATATATCAAGTCACATTGGATGCTCTTAAACTCTCTACATGCTATCCCGCATTCCTGATCACTACTGAAGTACCTGAAGTATACATGCATCAATTCTGAAACACCATCCAAAAGATCAAAGACACAGATGCATATCGGTTCAAGCTGGATAAGAAAAAGTTCAGGGTTGACATGGAAGTCTTTTGTGAAATTCTCCAGATCTGTCTGATTCTCCCTAACCAAGAGTTTATTGAACCACCATCTGAAGATGAATTAATTCCATTTATCCAGGAACTTTGTTACTCTAGCAAGTGTGATATGATATCTGCAATCCACACAGATCAAATGCATCAGCCTTGGAGAACATTTGCTGCTATCATCAATAGGTGCATCTCTGGGAAGACAACAAGAGTTGATAGGCTTTGAGAATCAAGAGCTCAGATCTTGTGGGGCATGTACAACAAGAAGAATGTTGACTTTGTTGCTCTACTGTGGGAAGACTTCATGTTTCAAGCTGACAACAGAGAAATAAGTTCAGCACATAAAGAGCACATGCCCTACCCAAGATTCACGAAAGTTATCATCAATCACTTCATCTCTAAGGACAAAACCATCTCAATGAGGAACATGATCAATATTCACACAGTTCGTGATGACACCTTGCTCGGTACATTGAAGTTTGTCTCTAAGACATAAGATTATCAGCAGTACGAAGCCTTGATTCCTGATGAGATGATCAATCAAGACATCAAAGATTCTAAAGCCTACAAGACTTATCTTTACTTTGCTACTGGAAAAGCTACTCCCAAGAAAGCAAGGAAGTTTAAGAAAGTTGCTTCACCCTCAAGGAAATTGTCTCCTATCTTGGAAGAACCTGCAGTGAAGCCTAAGCGAGCTAAGAGACCTGCCAAGAAGTCTACTACCGTGCCAACAGCAGGTATTGTAATCAGAGACACACCTAATGAGTATGTGCCAAAGAAGAAAACATCAACCAAAGTTGATAGAGGCAAAGGCATGGATCTACTATCTGATGTAGCATTACTTGAAGTTGATCAGCTCAAGCAAACTCTTAAAAGAAGCAAGTGACAGTGAAAAGACTGATTCTGATGAAGATAAGAATTCTAATCTCAATCAGAATGATGATGAAGAAGAAGAATATGAAGAAGAGTATATACGTACTCCTGATAGCGTTGAATTCACTGATGATGATGAAGAGTATGAGGAATTGTATAAGGATGTAAATGTAAGGTTGAAAGAAACCGTGCATGAAGAAGAAGGAAAAAGAGATAAAGAGATGACTGATGTTGGTCGTGATGATGGCACTCAACAGACCATATATGAACAAGTCAAGGATGATGAACATGTAATACTTACAACTGTTCATGAAATACAAAAGACTGAAGTTCCATTGCAAAGTTTGTCTGTTTCATCAGACTTTCCAAATTAATTTTTAAACTTAGATAACGTTTCCCCAACTAACACTGAAGTCATTTCAATGATGAATGTCAAGGTTTGTCATAAAGAACCAAGTACTCAAACTCCACCTCTTCTCAACATACCTGTCACGGTAATCCCGGAAACTTCGACTACAGTTGGATCAATAATTCCTCGACAATTCCACCCATCACTCCTCTTCAGCAACAATCAACACCAACACCGAATCCTGCACTAACAACTGCAACACCTGTAACCTCAGTTCCTGCTCTTCTAGATTTTTCATCCCTGTTCGAATTCGACAAAAGAGTTTCAGTCTTGGAAAAGGAGCTCTTACAACTCAAACAAGCTGATTACTCTGCACAACTGCTCAAAACAATAAAGTCACAAATTCTTGCAATGGTGGATGCTCAACTTAGCACAAGACTTGAAGATTCTATTAAGAAGACTTTCAGATCATACATAGCAGAATTTGAAAAGAAGGCTAAAGATGATACGAAGAGATACATAGATCTTGTTGAAAAGTCTGTGAAAGAGATCATCAAATATGAAGTCAATAGTCAACTTCCTGACATCCTGCCAAAGGAAGTATCTGACTACGCCACTCTTGTGATCCAAAGCTCCATTACTGAATCACTTAAGAATATCGTCTTGGCTAAATCTTCCTCTCAACCCAAATCAACATACGAGGCAACTGCATCACTCACTAAGTTTGAATTGAAGAAGATCCTTTTGGACAAGATTCAGAAAAGTAAATTGTATTGAGGCGCTCAAGAACACAAAGATCTCTACGATGCACTGGTCAAATCTTACAAGCTTGACAAGGACCTCTTCGAATCTTATGGTAAAGTATATTCGTTAAAGAGATACCGAGAAGACAAAAACAAAGGTGAAGACCCTCTAGTTGGATCAGACCAAGGGTTGAAGAAGCGGAAGATGAGCAAGGATGCTAAACCATCAAGAGGCTCTAAATCAAAAGAATCAAAGTTAAGCTCATCCAAAGGCACCAAGACTCAGTCAAAATCATCTGGCAAGTCTGCTCAAGCAGAGGAACCAGTGTTTGTGGCTGCAGACACAGAGATGCCACTGAATCAAAGAGATGATTTGGGTAACACTGATGATCAACCCAACATCGAGGAAGCGTCAAGGGATGACTGCTTCAAGAAACCCGAGAGACCTCCGACTCTAGATTCAGATTGGAATACTACAAAGTCAATTGATTTCAGACCACCTCAAACTTGGATCAGCAAAATTGCCAAAGCAAGGAAACCTCCTCTTACCTTCGATGAGCTGATGAGCACTCATATCGATTTCTCAGTATATGTCTTGAATAATCTGAACATTGAGAATCTAACATAAGAATACCTTGTTGGACCAGCTTTCAATCTACTCAAAGGGACATGTAGAAGTCAAGTGGAACTCGGATATCATTTTGAAGAATGTTATAAGGCTGTCACCGATCGACTTGACTGGACAAACCTTGAAGGAAACGAATATCCCTTTGACCTCAACAAGCCTCTACCATTAATTGAAGATCAAGGTCGTCAAGTAGTTCCTGCTAATTACTTCATCAACAACGACCTCGAATATCTGAAAGGTGGAAGTTTAAGGAGGAAATATACGACTTCTACAACAAAAACCAAGGCTGCTAAGTATGATAGTATTAAGGGCATAGAAGACATGGTTCCATCGCTATGGAGTCTAGTGAAGGTAGCTTATGATAAATATGCTATGTGGGGAATCACTCATTGGGGTCTAAAACGACAACGGTTCTATGGATACGCAAGCAACAGGAAGTTTAAGCATGATGTGTTTCCACAAAAAGAATCATTGCAGCAACCCATGTTAAAGTTATGAAGTGGTATGATTACGAGAGTCTGGAGGAGATTGAAGTACGAAGAGAGGATCTGCAGCTCTACAAGTTCAGAGAAGGTGACTTCCCAAGACTTAATCTGCGTGATATTGAAGACATGCTGCTTCTCTTAGTTCAGGAAAAGCTCTCCAATCTGGAAAGAGATTTCATTTACGACTTAAATGTCGCATTGCGGATGTTTACCAGACGTGTTGTCATTCTTAAGCGGGTGGAAGACCTTCAACTAGGATTCAAAAGCTACCAGAAGAAGCTTAATATCACCAGGCCTGAGACTTTTAGGTTCGACATCACCAACATGACCCCATACACTGCATACAACAATCCACAATGAATCATATATCAAGACAAGTACAAAAGAAACAGGTTGATGCGCTCGGATGAACTCTACAAGTTCTGTGATGGCACACTCACATCTGTTCGAAGGGTTCTTCATGATATTGCTTCCAGCTTGGAGATGGATTACTTGCCAAAAAGAAGATAGAGTAAATTAGATAAGAAAATGTCTCGCATCATGATCAAGGCGATCGATCAGCAGCTCTTTGAAAGAAGGTTAATGAGAAACTTAGAGAAATTTGTTGGTGGGAGAGAATACGGAGAAGACTTCAGGCTGCTTGAACGGACAATATGACTTTATCATATTTTGTCCTACTCCATTTCAGGTCATTCTCTTGTAATTTCAAATCTTGTGAATATGTAAATAAGTAGTGTAAGACTAGAATTAGGCATATATAGTGTTTGAGCGCGAATTTTCAAGAATTTCTTAGTAAATTTAAAAAATTTCAAAATTAACGCACTCAAATACCATATAATTCCCTCATAATTTAAGGGGGGGAGCATTAAAATGTTCCAATAATAGGCTTGATATATAATTAGAACATTTTTTCTCCCGAAAGCATTATATTTGAATCAATTGATATCCAGAATATTAAACGATTTGACATTTTTGATAAGGGGAGAAAATGTGATTAAAATATATATAACTTGTGTAATGTTATCTTTAAGATTCAAGTGTGAAATCTTATCCTCGTATGGGCTAAATATTTTCGGTTATCGATGCACATATGCAAGGGGAGCATTTCTAAATAGTAAAACCATCGAGGTACTAAATGTTTTGATTTATATCAAAGTATCTTGATCGATGTTTTCAAATGGTTTTAAGGCATTTTTAGAATGATACCAAAGACCGACCATGTATTTAATACTTGGAGTTTAATAAGGTTATTTAGGATAGGTATTTCGTTCCCATGATCCAGCCAGAACCGGAGGGATCTACCGCATGACATCCTTAGTTAGAATAGCGAGTCTTAGGTATGATGAAAACAACAGGAGAAAAGTGAGTGAAAAAAAAAAAAAAAAAAAAAAAGAAAAAAAAAAAAAAAAAAAAAACCAAAAAAAAAAAAAAAACCCCCAACAAAGAAAAAAAAAAACAGGGAATATGCCGACTGAGATGGAGCTAATACTGGAACAAACCCACAAGGTAACTAGTCATAAAGGTCTTCGGTTAAGCCTGAAAGGGGTTAAGGAATTGAAAAATAAAAGGTAAGAAAAGGGTTAAAAGAAAGAAGCCCACTACACTTAGGCAAAAACCGAGTCATACATAAACTGTCAGAAACACTAATTTGTTTTTGTCTAGTAATGAAGGAACAGTCACATGGACCCAGTGACGCAATGCACAACCCTCCCTAGCCACTCAAGGTCTCTTAAAAGACTCTTGTTTCATTTCTCATGGAGATTACACGCATTTCTATCGACTTTCTCACTCCGAGTTAGTTGGTATTGAAAAGGTGGCAGTCTGCTCCAACCTCCGATTACTAAAACCAAATGTGCACTATTAAGTCTAGAGCCAAAATAGATCATCCATAAATCTCGCTAGGACACTATTCAATTATATTTGTTGCTCACACACTATGAAAACAAGTAATAACTTAAGAGTCCTACGCATTATCCTTGTGATATTTCCAAAACATCAGAGTGATACTTAAGTATTCACAATGATGATGGAAATCCTTCCAGAGCCAACCTCAAACAAGTTCTGCGGTAGGTGACTTATGAGATCCTATAAGGATTAAACTTGTGACATTGGATATCGATTCGGTCCAGCTTATGAATTGACGAATGAATTTTGAAAAAGATAAAACTGTTGGTGTGTTATAAAACCATTTGCATCTTAACACACCGACTGATTTTCCTAAATCAATTTTCAATCTTATGTCCATGGGAAGCCTCACAAGGGTATATGGACATAGGAAAGCTGAACACGAATTGACGACTTAATCGGGAAGATAGTAACTTACCGGTTCACTCATAGTGTGATGTCTGCTTTAAGACGCTTTGGTAATGAAAGCGGCTAGTACAGCTGCGAAACCCTATCAAAGAGATTCTTCAGAATTCTACCTGATCACAGGCAGTATTTATACTGATCAACGAGGAACCGTAGTTATTGCAACCGTATTCAACGAAGTGACAAAGCCACTTTCGTCCATACATGTTGATTATCATTAACCCTTTCATGCAGGTAATCTCGATGGTCGTAGCTATTGGATCAAGACAAGTCAAGATTCATAGCCACATGCTTATACTCGACCTACATACATAAAGACATTATGAAAGCTCAAGTACATGTTTCAAGACTTCCGATACTCTGATACCACACATCCTTCTTAAAGCGACGAAGTGTTAAAGTTAAAGAACTTTAAGAAAGATGTTTTATTCAAACTTTCAATCTCAAGAAAAGTATGAGCATGTTGGTCCGAAAGTCACAAGTACACAAGATGGCGATAATATCTCAAGATGATGATAAGAGATTATGCTTGGTTAATGATCTCAAAGAAGCTCATGTTCACATAGCTAAATGGAAAAAGCTCAAGCCTAAAGTCAATGATTGAAGTTTAAAGACTACGAGCTCAAGATTAAAGACAAGCATAGTATGCTAGGTTTAACAGTTTTGTAAAATGGAGTGACCTCCCTTAGGGGGAGATTGTTAGGGATACGAAAAGTATCGGTCACTTCTATGATATCGTAACATGGGCTCGTAGTATAGTTTTTGGAACCTAGAAAAGGTAGTAAGGACCAAGGCCCATGGTTAGCCCATTAAGGGTCTATGGCCGGCCACTATAGATATATTTATACCCCTATTCACACCTTGGAGAGGGTTGGTTGTTTACTTGTTCATTTTCTAAGCTAATATTGTTCTCTTTCCTTTCTCTCTCTAAGTGTTCAATCCTTCCACTCTCTCTCTAGATTTCTTATCATTTGATTATAAGATAAGATACATTATATATTCTACACTACAGCAACCTGAGATCCCTGAATGGGAATGAGAAAGGATAGAAATGGATTTTGTTATGAAGTTACCAAGGACTAGTAGTGGGCATGACACAATCTGGGTCATTATAGACCGGTTGACTAAGTCTGCTCATTTTCTACCTATGCGTGAGGACTATAAGATGGATATGTTAGCTAGACTCTATTTGAATGAGATTGTTGCTAGGCACGGCGTGCCGATCTAAATCATATCTGATCATGATAGTCGTTTCATATCAAGGTTTTGGCAAATAATGCAAAAGGCATTAGGAACTAAGTTAGACATGAGTACGGCTTACCACCCCCAGACCGACGGTCAAAGTGAGCGTACTATCCAGACTTTGGAAGACATGCTCAGAGCATGTGTCCTAGACTTCGGGGGAAGTTAGGATGTTCATCTTCTATTAGTGGAGTTTTCGTACAACAATAGTTACCATTCTAGTATGAGATGTGCATCGTTTGAGGCTTTATATAGCAGGAAGTGTCGTTCACTGATTATGTAGGCATAAGTTGGAGAGGGACAATTAATAGGCCCTGAGTTAGTGTAAGAAACCACTGAGAAGATCTCGCAAATTAAGGATAGACTTAAGGCTGCGCATGATCATCAGAAAAGTTATGCCGATAAGAGGAGGAAACTCTTAAAGTTTAGTGTAGGTGAGTATGTCTTGCTTAAAGTGTCGCCCTGGAAAGGTGTGGTACACTTTGGGAAGAAGGGGAAATTAACACCTAGATTTGTTGGACTCTTTGAGATCACTGAGCGGATAGGCCCGGTAGCCTATAGGCTTAGGTTGCCTGATGAATTGAATGGTGTTCATGACACGTTCCACGTGTCGAGCCTTAAGAAGTGTTTAACTGATCCAACACTGCAAGTGCCCTTGGATGAGATCCAAATTGATGCTAAGTTGAATTTTGTAGAAGAACCTGTGGAAATTTTAGAGCGAGAGTTAAAGAATCTTAAGCGGAGTAGAATTGCCATCGTCAAGGTTCGGTGGAATTTAAAACGTGGACCTAAATTCACATGGGAGCATGAAGATCAAATGAGACTTAAGTATCTGGATCTTTTTAGTGCTAGCAGTAGTTGAATTTCAGGGTCAAAATTCTTTTAAGAGGGGTAGAATGTAACCCTTACCCTTTTGTGAGATTTGAATGTTCTAATTTAGTCCTTTGACTATTTGACTCTTGTTAGTTTCGTTAGAACAAGTATCGTGTTGAGTGTGATGAATGAATGTGATTGTGGTTATTTTATGAGTATGATGCTTATGTTAATCCTTTTTAGGGGATTTTATATGTGTTGATCGTGTTCTGGGAGGTTTTTTTTGGGTAAAAGGGAATCAATACCCCGGTAAAATATATTACACCAAAAAAGCTTTTAAGTACAACGGATGTAGGTGAAGTCCTAACATCTCAGCCCGTTACATGGGCACTTCAAATGCACATCATAAAGTGTGCAACAACCATTACCCTACATAAGAATGACAGGCCATTCTTATGACTACCAATGAGCTAAAATAAATAACATAAAAGCTTGTGCTTCCAACTCAAAAACAAATGGCTGCTCAAGACAAAGCAACCATTTCACACTCTTGAATCTGCATGACATCTCCAAAAGGTGATCACAAAGCGTATTTGTATAAAGAAAATACGCTACTTCCAAGCTCTAATCACCCACCATCAGGAACAGCAAGTGCTTTATACTAGTCCTAAACAAACAGTTGGTGAAGGACCCTAAAACCACGGATAGGGCAGCAAGTAACGCTTACTCACTCCAAACCCGCATTTGTGTAGCAAACAAATCGAGACTCCAATGAGTGAACCATGGCTGATAATTCAGCCTCCTATATTCTTGAAATCGCCTTAGCTACTCCAAAATATAGTCATAAAGCGTGTGAAACCACGCTATTCCCAAAGTAGCCAAATGAACTGCTAATGAAACTCATCTGTTTTGCAAATGGAAGTCAGAATATCAAGGCAACCATGCAAATCAGAGTGACAACCAAACCCTAACCAAATCGTTAAGGCGACACAACTTCCTCCTCTCCCCACAAAACCCACGAACCAGCCAACCAATGCCAACCACAGACACCATACAAGCTGCACCAGTAAGAACTAGCACAAGCATCACCAAAAGATTGCATTGTCTAAACCTAAGAATAGGTAATCAACAAGCTGCAATACATCCCGTCAAGCAGCCAACAGCATCCATAAGTAACTGGACAACAGCCACCCATGAATACTTATACACCACACGACAGATCTGGGGTTTGCAATACAATAAAGACCCATTCAGCATATCAAACCCTAGAAGGATAGCGATCACATATCAGGAATAAAGAATACAAAGAGAACCCCTAAAAAGGGTTCATGATCACGCCATCCATTGCGATCACCAATCGTATAAACGCCCATAATCAGTTGAACAAAGTTAGGATATTGCGATTAAACCACAAACCCTAAACAGCCTACCTAACAAGGATCCTCAAGAGATATAAAGTCGATCCCTAAAATAGAGATCGATTAACAATAAAGCATAGGATCACCAAACCGACCAGCCGCGAAACCCTAAAGGTATATATAATAACGAAACCCTAAAATAAGGGTTTATAGGTATTCGGCTGTGATAGGGACAATTCCAAAATATGTATGTACTAATAAATTAGCAAAACCACCTCTTAATGATATAAAACCCTAAACGAACGATTGCATACACTAATAGCAATACCAGTTTTAAAGATCTAATCTCCTTTATCGGTTGAAATCATTCAAAGAAGATAACAAGAACAAAGAGAGAAAGAGATGATCAAACCCTAGTAAACTGATTAGAGTAGAGATGCGTTCAAAAAGGGAATTATGATCGGAAAAGAATAGGAGATGGCTTCTGGAAATCACCCCTAAGGGGAGAGATTTTAGAGCTATTGATGTAATGGCGAGCTCAAGCGTGTGTTCTGGGTGGTTTGTCCCGGGTATAGCTTGAAATGCTAAAAACGAGTCCCGACACGTCCGTTAATGTTCAAAATGAGTTTTGGGAGGTGTAAATTAGAAGTATGTCGTGTAAATACTCTAAGTTATGGGAAAAGTATTTTTAAAGTTATTAAAAATACTAGGAACCTTCGAAAAATATTTTTGAGTCGAGGTTTTTGAGTTTTAAGTGAAACCGACACAAAACGAACCAACCCGAGAGCCCCTTTGGATCCTATAGCCGGTCGAACCAAGGAGGGGACAAGGAGGCAGCATTTTAGGATCTTGGTACCAAGGGACATGTATATATTATTTTGTTTCCATTCAAACACACATAGTTCATGTTTTTTATATCAAAATATTTTTGGTTTCTCTCGTTTTCTCTCCTTGTTGCGTCCGAAACCCACACACACACACACATTTAAAAAAATTTACTTTATCAAAAACATGAAGACATAGAAGTTTTGGGTTGATTCTAGTGCTCGGGTAATCATTTAAACTACGTTTGGGTAGTCGGTTCGCATTCGTTCTCGCTTTTCAAAACCCTCTTTGTAAGTTTTCTAAATTTACATTTAACTTGTAATTTTAAGTGTTAAATGATGCATAGAAGCTAGTTGTACAGCGCGTTTGTTAAAAATCAAACACGAAAAATTTACAAAAAGATAATAAGGTGCGTGTATGGTTCGAACATAAATAAAAGAGTATGAAGGTTTTGTAGTTTTATTGTCGTGGTTGTGATGGTTGAAAAACATTTATTTGCTATTTAGCTTATTTTGGTTAGTGACTTATTTGGCTTATTCATAAGCATTTTCGAGCTTATTTTGGGCTTATTAGCTCTCAGCAATTTGAAGGAGTACAAGAAAAGTATTTTTCGTTATTTACCTCGTATGTCGTGTATTTGTGGACTATTTGGATAGCTTATGGTGATAACCGAATATGCTACGTAGCTTGTTAGCTTATTTAAGAGCTTATTTTGCATTATGGGATGCTTATGAGCTCACGGGCCAATAAGCCCAATATGACGTGGCTTATTGTGGGCTTATTTTGGTTCGGATTATTTTGTTAGCTATTGTTTTGGGCTTATTTTTACTAATGGGCCTTAGTTTTGGGCTTAAATAGTATTATATATCTACGGATACTTTAATGGGCTGCTATTGGGCCTTAAGGCCCAATAAGCGTAAACTAGTTGTTTTAAGGATTTTGGCGGACTTTTGGAAAGTGAAACATACTTATGTAATGATGTTGAAAGCCGTTTTAGGAAATACGTTTTGGTAAATATTTTTTTTGGGTAAAGGGTTACCCCGGTAAATGTATTAATCACAGAACAAGTTTAGTACAATGGAATATGGCTGGAGTGCCATATTTACCTCAAGTCGTAGCTTGAACTTCCTCTAACCAAAGCGACATGCCGCATTTGATAACTAACTAGCTATACGAAAACAGCCAGTACATAAATAAACCTACGTTTAACATAAAAACATAAGGGGTTTAGCTATAAAGCCTAAAACTAGAAGGCATCTTCCATCGAGCAAGAATATCTTGAACCGCAGTCGTATTATTGAACCGAAATGTGAGCAACTTCAAACGAACAGTTACAATTATAGAATCAAGTAACTCCTCCGGAGATCTTCTACTATTTTTAAAAACACGATTATTCTGTTCCACCCAAATAAAGTATGCAGCAGCCGCGACAAGAATTCGACCAATAACACTTCTAGCATTGCGACGATGTGCTATTGGTTGGAGATAGGAAATGATATCATGTAACCTGGGCGAAATTAACTCCATACCTGCTAAGGAGCGAATCAATATCCAAATACGAGCAGAATATGGACATTCGAAAAACAAATGCTCGTGTGAATCTGGTTGCGCATCACACAGCTTACAACAGAGCATACTTAAGTCCACATTTGGGCCAACTTCCCATTGTCTAACTCGATCTTGGGTCTTTAAGCTTCTCCTTATAACTAACCAAAGATTAAATGCATGCCTTGGAATATTGTATGAAAACCATACAATGTGGTACCATGCAAACTCAGTACCCCTTAGACGAAGCGCTTCCCATGCACCTCTAACAGAGAACATAGAAAGAACACCTTTAGAATCTCGCCATTGTGGCAAATCAACATGCGTGTCTATAAGGTTTTGGTAAATATTGCGAGATATGGAATTTGGCATTTTGTCGGAAAGTAGTAAATTGTGGAAAATGTTTGAATTTTTTTTGGGTAAAGGGGAATGACCCCGGTAAATTATATTACACCAAAAAATTCAGTTAAGTACAATGGAATGTGACTGAAATGTCACATTAACCTCAAGCAACACGCTTGAACAGCCAAAAATCATATGACATGCCATATGAGAACTACCTAACAATTACATAACCAATGGCACCAATAGGAAAGTACCATCTAATTAAACATAAACAACCAAACATAGCTACTTAAAACAAGTGGAAGGGAGCTCCCAAAGGTGAGCAAACATAACTCCATCTCTAGACTTCTTGAAATGACAAGACAACAACTTCAATCGAACGGAAGCCATAATACAACCAATGACCTCCTTAGCCGATCTCTTAGACTTCTTGAACAATCTTCTATTACGCTCTTGCCAAATGAAATATGCAACAGCCGCTACAACAAGCTTTCCAATAGTGCTCTTTGAAGACTTCCGCTTGGCAATAGGCAAAAGATGGGACATAATAGAGACAAGGGAAGAACCTGAATTTAATAGCCCCGCAAACCTCTTCATGTGCATCCAAATCTGAGAAGATAATGAACACTCAAAGAACAAATGGTCGTGAGAATCCTTGAAATTAAGGTTTAAAACCTTGGAAAACGTTGTATACACAAACGGGTCATGTTGAAATTTCATAAAAAGTCTACACTTAGATTTTTTACTCAAAACGCGATTTTACGATAAAATAATAATATATTATTATTTTAATACGTCGACTAAAAGACGAAAAATATTTTTTTTTAAAACTTTCCTAAATTGTTTAGCATAAATAAACGTTTCATTTCTTATAATCTAAATGATTAATTAATGATAACTAAGAGTACCGAATAGATTAAAGATAATGTTAGTTGGGATCTTCCTATTAAAGATAATGTTAGTTGGGGCTGGTTAAAGCTTCTCCAACTTCGGGTGCTTGTTCGTCCATTCTTTTGGGTTAAACTCGGTAATGGGCGTGATACATCGGTGTGGCATGATAGTTGGTGTTCTCATTGTCCGTTAAGCCGTTTTATCTCTCCTCGGGATATTTATAGTGAGGGATTTAACAATCAAGCTATGGTGGCTGACTTTGTGATTAATAACGTTTGGACGTGGCCTCAAGCCTGGCTTGCCAAAGCTCCAATATTGAACCTCATTCCAGCCCCTAATCTCGATGAAAATACTATGGATTGCGTTCGTTGGAGAGACGCTAATGGTGTATTTTCTGATTTTTCTGTTAGCCGTGCTTGGGAGGCATTTAGACCTCGTGGTAATGAAGTCAATTGGTTCAGAATTGTGTGGTTTCCCCATTCAATTCCTCGTCATTCGTTTCATTTGTGGTTGGTAATGCGGAATAGTCTTAAGACACAGGATAAGCTGAGGCAATGGGATGTTGGTATTAATACCGACTTGAACCTGCTTCGGTGCTCTCTCTGTAACACTCAAAGTGATTCTCATGCTCATTTATTTTTTGAGTGCCCCTATTCATCTAAGGTTTGGAAGTTAGTGCGTCATCTTGCGGATATGGAGTTAGTGCCACCGATTCTTTATGATATTGTTGCTCATCTTCAGTCTATGGCAAACAAGAGAACGGCTAGAAGCATTTTTGGTAAACTTATTTTGGCTGCTTCCTCTTATTTTGTGTGGCTGGAACGTAATAATCGTTTGTTTAAGAATGTTAAGCGAACTCCAGAAGAGTTAAGGGATGTTATCATGGTAACGGTTCGCCTCAAGCTCTTATCGTTTAAATTCAAGAACTCGGCTAAGGTGATCAGTTTGCTTGATCGTTGGAAGATGCCCAGATCCTTTAGGCTCTATGTGTGCTGATTGTTATATGATGTGTATGTCTTATGTGTGGCTAATTGAGCTTTCGGCTTGGAAGATTGCAAAGGAGAATTGGGACGTATTTTAGTTTTTTATGTATTTCATTTGGGGCATGTCCCATTTGAGTTAGTGGTAGTTCAAGCTTGTGCTTGAGGTTAATGTGGTATTTCAGCCGCATTCCATTGTACTTAAACGTTTTTGTGATTAATATACTTTACCGGGGTAACCCTTTACCCAAAAAAAAAAAAATTATAAAAAGCATATGACAATTAATATGATTAAAAACCTGATATTTGCCATGTTCAATAGATGTTTAAGAAATATAAAAATTAATGAAAATAAAAATTAAAAAATTAAAAATTATAGAAGCTTTAAAACTTATAAAGTACGCCGCACTTCTTTTGAAGTGTGCCGCACTTTCCCACCTGAAACCAAGCAGAATGATTGTTTTTTTGCTTTTTGAACAAAAGTTTCTTGCATTAAAAAATTCTATCTGTTTAATAATAATATGTAAGTGTAAGAAGGTATTGCTATTTGTTTTGACTAACCCACTAATAATTACTTTAATGTTGTTTTATTCTATAAGAATTATGGAACCAAATTCAAGTCTTGGAAAGATTTGCTTAGGAGACGATGTAATCGTAATATCGAGTGACAAAGTTGAAGGATCGGGAGATTAGAACTCTCCGAAGTATCAAGACACAACTATTAGTAAAAGGAAAAAAAGTCATGAATGCACTCAGTTTTTAAAGGATGGAAACGGATGAGATTAGTGAGCGATACATTGCACCATGTTTCGTAAATGGTTTGGAAGCCTATGATGGTGAAGTTAACTTAGAATTCGATGAGAATCTGATATCAAATGAATTCGCAGTTAAGTTATGTTTTGACTATGAGGTGAAGAAAGGAAAGAAATTAGTTAAGAAAGAGCTCATTGTTGCTTTAAAAGGAGAGCTTTACTTTGTGAAGTTCATAATAAATCCTGAGGAAGATGATTTTAATCCTGGAGTAATTTTGGGAAGATCATTCCTAAGGCTAGCTAAAGGAGTTGTTGATTTCGGTAACAGGGTGATCACTATTTACCCTAAACCGGATCCATTTGAGGATGATACTGATAAAACAGGAAATAACTCATACGATTGGGATCAATTACTCGATTTCAATTTTGATGATGTACCCAAGTCTGGAGAAGAACTTCCACCATTTGTATACAAGATGGGGAAGAGCAACCATAACAAGAAAAGAGCAATGGAGAACCTTAATCTATTCTATCAAGATGTTGGACCGTCCTCGTCAGCTTGGAGATATTTGACTCAAGAAGAGGTGGCAAGAGAGGAATTAGCAATCAGGATTAGCCAAAGATATGCTTTGTTAGAGGAAAAGAGGCCTGTAATTGAGACCATGGCCCATAATGACAAATATAAAAAGATACTACATGAAATCTGGAAAGATAAGGTGGAATTGGATGGAAACACTGTAAAGAAAGATAAAGAAGCAGTAAAAAGAATTAAAGGTGAAGCATTAAAGGAGAAAGACGATCCTGGTGCATTCATATTTCCTATTAGACTGGAAGGAAAAGTGAACGAGAATGCATTAGCAGATGCTAGATCGGACATTAACACCATGCCTTATAGAATCTTTGAAACATTAGGAAGAGAAGATATGAAGAAGGTTGACAAGGGAATAACAATGATAAATCATACCCAAACGGAAGCTATGGGAAAACTATCTAATGTTCTTTGTCAAGTAGGAGTAACTACCATAATCGCAAAATTCCTTATCTTGGATATACCAATCGACCGTGTTGCACCAATTGTGATTGGTCGGGGATTCCTTCATACGATGGGTAGCATACTTAATACCTCAGAAAGAATTTTCTCAACCTTTGATGGAATCTGTCATCAAACATTTTGAGTTGCGAGATTCGATGTTCTGAGAACAGCTGAGAGTGATAGTGATGATGAGGAGGAATATGTGATCAAAAGAAATAAGTTTGGAGCACCAATATATGACCCAAGACCTGCTTTATATCTAAACTGTACTGATTCAGAAGATCGATTATCAGCTGTACAAACAGTAACAAACCTGTTTTAGAAAATTAGTCTTTGGAAGAAAGCAGTTAGTTTTCTTAGTTCATTACCCGGGCCATTAAAACAAGTCAACTGGAAGCCTTATTATAATGGCTCATATACTAAAGAAGAAGAAGCAACAGGATAGTGGCGTACAGAAATAAGACTAACTGATCCGTATGGGAACATCTATCTACAAGGGTTCACAACAAAGAAAATGGACCAAAAATTATCAAAATACCACAAGTTGAGTGATATCTTGTCACCCACCTGGTTTATGGAATAAAATACGAGACCAACTTGGAATAAAGGAGTAACTATATACTCTCGTTATATGTTTTAGGTTATGTTTTTAAGAAAATAAAATCATCTGTATAAATCCATAATGGATTACATTTGATGTACGGATATTGACGAAATATATAATATATAAATATTAAGCTAATGTGATGGATTGAATTTATGTTTATGTCATGCGTATAATGTAAGATTATGTAATCAGTAAATATATATATTTATATATATATATATATATATATATATATACATACATATATATATATATATATATATATATATATATATATATGTATGTGTGTGTGTGTGTGTGTGTGTGTGTGTGTGTGTGTGTAAGTACACCGCACTTAAGGTAAGTGCGCCGCACTTTTATGCAAGTTTCTCAGATAAAACTTCCAAAACACGAATTCAGCCCATTATAAAAGAAATTCACACACTCAAACACAAAACCGTCGGGTTTCTATAAAAACAAAGGAAAAATATCAAAATCAATCCATCAACCTTGTAATCATGCCTAGGGTATGTTGATTTCATTCCTTAGACTTGTTTATCATTAATTAGTTTATTTCTTGATTATTTGGGTTGAGTATAATTAGATTAGTAAAACCTTAATGCAGGTTTTATATAAGCAATTAACCCTTAGAATTATGATATTTAGGAATCATTTAATTCATGCATGCTTGATATTGATTAAATCTTAAAATGCACTGTTCATATTATGAATTTATATTTAAAATTAATTATTGAAAAATCATAAAAATGCGAAATTATCCTTTTTCAGCCCAGAAAGTACGCCGGTTTTGCCCCAAAACTGCCGCACTTTGCCCCTTGTTTTCCAGAAAGTATGCCGCACTTAAGGGAAGTGCGCCGCACTTTCTACCTCAGAAAGTTACAGAATGTTTCAAAGACCATCAAAAGACTCACCAATCATGCTAAATCATTTCTAACATAACCATAACTTTATTGATGATTATTTTTTATATGTAGACTATGGGAACAAATGATGATAAGGCCGGATCATCCCGATCTAACGCTCAAGACATGAAACCGTACAAGAGGTATTGCTTCCACAAGTTCACCACAAGTTTTTGCTATGGGAAGGATGTACTCGAGATGCAAAATCTAGGTACAACACTAGATTGGCCCAATTACTTCCTAGACACATTTACTCACCTTGTATCATAAACTGGGATGTGTTAAACCGAATGGATTGTGATGGAGGAATTGATGACATGTTGAGAATTAGGGTGCGTAAAGATGAATCAGAGGAAGAGATATTTACTTCGGTGGCTTGGATTAGAGCTTTTAATATCAATGAGCCAATTTATGCCGAACTTTGCCATGAGTTTTATTCTACCTATGAGTTTGATAAAGTATGTGCTGATGATGAGTTACAAACAAAGAAGATCATCAAGTTTAGACTTGGGGGACGTACCCACAGTTTGACTTTGTTCGAGTTTACTCGTAGATTGGGATTGTATCAAGCAGTTGAGTTAGAGGAGGATGGTTTTAATGTGTACTTTGAAGGAGGTTTGCGTAATGATGAGAATTTTAATGCTCAGTATTATTGGTTGAGCATTAGTCGAGAGGAAAACCTTAGTTTGTCTAGGAGTCATACTTTTACTATCAGGAACCCAATTTTAAGGGTGATCCACAAAATGATCACTTATGGTTCATGTCAAAGGAGGACTGGGTATGATAAATTGCAAAAGAATGATTTATGGCTTCTAAGTATGTTTGATGCTAGACATCAAAATGGGTATGCAAATATAGCTTGGGTGATTGCAAGATGGATGAAGAGGAAAGGAACTGGGACTCAGAAAGAGAGTCAAATTTATTGTGGTCAGTTTATTTCAAAGCTTGCTTGGAAATGCAGGGTGTTGACTGAGGATGTGGTGAGGAGCTTAAGTTCTCCAATTTACTGTAGGGATTTGGATACGACTACGCTTAGAGATTTGACTGATTCTGATGGTAAACTTATTCTCGAAGATCCACAGCCGGGTGTGCCTAGAGTTGGTATTCCTAGACCTCCGAGAGCATCTATGCAGAATTTATATGATAGAGAGCGGATAGAGTATAGGCAGTCATATTACTGGGACATATATTATGGAGTGTTTGAGCATATGGCTGAGGTTTACAGTGTTCCGATGCAGGGAGCCTACAACCCACCTGGTTATGCTCAGCCGTAGTATGACCAGTACTATCAGCAATACCCACCTCCGCCAACATAGTACCAGCCACAGCAGCAGCAGGATGATGACGAGTAGTGTTGAGATGACACGAGTTGGTTATGTGACCGCATGTTTTGGGTCACTTATGTTTTAAAAAACAATTTCAAAACAATTATTATTATTATGGTGTGTAAAATGCCTCTGTTGGCATTTAAAAACAATATTATCAGACTCTATTATTATTAATCTATTAGGAATATTATTACTTTTTTGTGTGCTATGCAATGTCTACATTCATAACAGGTACAGAACAAGAAAAGATGCAAGACGAATTGGCGGAAAGTAAAGATTTAGAATATTGATCGCAATTGAAAAGTATATCTCACTTTTCCATTTTATCTTTTCTCTATAATATTTTCTAATTGAGGACAATGCTCATATTAAGTATGGGGGGAGATAAACTGGAAAAGTTGGAAAATTTAAAAGAAAAATAAAAATATATATTTTTGAAAAATAACATTTTATTGATCGCATTCAAACAATCTGACTCTGGATTGATAGCATTACTTACATATTTATACCACCCAGATAATTGTGAGGATTATATTTTAAGGATCCAGGTATGCATTTTTGATACCTAAGATGATTTTTATCTTTAGCTTTCTCGAGTTAAGGAGTGAGCAATTGCAAAAATCTCATCCGTCGTTACGGCTGTGTACTTGTAGTTTTGTTGCCTTTTCTAGAGCATTAATATAGATTTAAAATTGTATGAGTGTGCCGGTGATTTGTTAATTCTAGAACTTGTGCTCAGAATCTTTATGAGACCGCAGTAAGAATACG
This sequence comes from Tanacetum coccineum, assembly GCA_026074375.1. Taxonomy (NCBI): domain Eukaryota; kingdom Viridiplantae; phylum Streptophyta; class Magnoliopsida; order Asterales; family Asteraceae; genus Tanacetum; species Tanacetum coccineum. The sequence goes on along the minus strand of BQNB010001639.1, from coordinate 31,027 downwards.
TTCGCGTATTATAAACAATTACCAATTAAGAGGTGATAAAAATATAAATATAAATAAACAATAATTTTGTTCGAAAAGATTTTTAAATTAAATTATCTGAAATTTTATCCGTTCGAATAGAAAAGCTTAAATGTTGCTATTATACGCAAAGAAGTGTGCTTATCTTAAGTAAGGGAGGGAAAGCAAGTTTCCCCCAAAGAGAAGTTGAAAAAAATGTATATGAGATGAGAAGAATGATATAAGTGAATAGTTGGTTAAATTACGGATAAAGTGGATTTTGATTTATTTATAAACCTTTTTCAACAAATAATACATATTATCACTAAATAAAATTACCTTTTTTGACGTTTATGTTTGGTTCTTACGCCATGTCGGTGAAGTTTAGTTTTTTGTACAAGCCTATGGTAATTTGAACATTTCATGACTGCGCGTATGAGTGAGGTCAGATAGTTAGTACCGTTAGTATAAAATAGTTAGTACCGTTTATGAGATATACATGAGATATCTTAGGTAAGAATATGCATGATCTTTATATGCATTTTGTAAAGCCCATTACGGTTTCCTTAGTCTATAAAAGGAACCCTAGGCATAGTTAGTAGATATAGTTCTACACAGATCATAGAGATCGAATAGTAATCATAGCTTGTAATCTGTAACCTAGGCAGATTCAAGGTTTAATATAAAAGTTCTTTTGTGATATTCAATATTGTTCTTCTTAGCATTATTGATTAGATTCCGCATAATCAATAGTGTTTACTCAGTGTTTCATTATTATTGCCTTAGAATTATCTAAAGGAGCAAACTCTTTGCAAGCTGAAGGTTAAGATCTATTCAGTAAAACGATCCAATAGTCCAGGACTTGTTCTAAAACCTCCTCCTTCAGCACTATTTGTATCACCATCGAGGCATGAATGGGATATTGTATTTCAACCAGTGTTTGATGAGTTCTTCTCTCCTCCAGCTAGCGTTGCCTCTCCAGTTCATGTAGAAGAAGCTCCAGCTCCTGTTGAGTCAACCGGTTCACCTTCCTCCACAACCATTGATCAAGATGCACCCTTACCAAGTACCTCACAAACCACTCCATAATCACAATCCTAAATAATTCCTCTAAGTGCTGAAGAAGAGTTACCCGATCTTAAGGTCGCACATATAAGTAACGATCCTTATTTTGGCATTCCAATTCCAAAAACTGTTTATGAAGAATCCTCATCATTAGATGTTATCTCTACTACTGTGCACTCAGACACTCCAATCTCAAAACACCTCAGTAAATAGACAAAAGATCATCCGTTACAAAACATAATTGGTGACCCTTCCACAAAAGATCATTCGAGACCCGTTTCCACAAGACTCCAATTACACTAACAAGCCATGCTCTGCTACTATGATGCCTTCCTAACTTCAGTTGAACCTAAGACGTATAAAGATGCACTAACTCAGTCATGCTGGATCGAGGCAATGCTAGAAGAGCTACATGAATTCGAACGTCTTAAAGTCTGGGAACTCGTTCCTCGTCCAGATAAAGTGATGATTATTACTTCAAAATGGATATATAAGGTCAAATTGCATGAATTGGGAGGAATCTTGAAAAACAAGGCTGGATTGATAGCTCATGGATACCGTCAAGAAGATGGAATTGATTTCGAAGAATCCCTTGCTCCTGTGGCTAGATTAGAAGTTGTTCGGATATTTTTTGCGTTTGCTGCTCATATGAATATGATCGTCTACCAGATGGATGTAAAGACGGCATTTTTGAATGGTATTTTGCATGAAGAAGTCTACGTTAGCCAACCAGACTGATTTGTGGATCCCAACAATCCTAATCATGTGTAAAGACAGAAGAAAGCTCTATATGGGTTGAAACAGGCTCCACGCGCGTGGTATGATCTATTGTCATTGTTTCTGATATCTCAAGGATTCTCCAAAGGCACGGTTGATCCTACAATGTTCATCAACAGAAAAGATAAAGATATTCTTCTGGTACAAATCTATGTTGACGATATTATTTTCGCTTCTACTACTACTGAACTATGTGATAAATTTTTTGAGATAATGTGTTCCAAATTCAAGATGTCAATGATAGGCAAAATATCATTTTTTTTTCTAGGACTACAGATTTCACAGAGTCCCAGAGGCATCTTTTTAAACCAATTAAAATATAATCTAGAATCACTTAAGAAATACGAAATGGAATCTTGTGACCCAGTGGATATTGCAATGGTGGAGAAATCCAAACTGGATGAGGATACAAAAGGGAAAGTCGTTGATCCTACACATTATCGTGGCATGGTTGGCACCCTTATGTATCTAACCTCCAGTAGACCAGACCTGGTATATGCTGTTTGTATGTGTGCTCGGTATCAGGCACAACCTACCGAAAAGCACATACATGCTGTAAAAAGAATCTTTTAATACCTAAGAGGAACCGTTAATCAGGGACTATGGTACTCGAAGGATTCTGCTATTGTTCTAACAGCTTTTGCAGATGCCGATCATGCGGATTGTCAAGATACAAGACGAAGTAAATCTGGAAGTATGCAACTGTTGGGAGACAGACTTGTTAGCTAGTCATCAAAAAGACAGAAAAGCGCTGCGATATCTAGTACGGAAGCTGAATATATAGCCTTGTTCGGCTGTTGTGCTCAACTCCTTTAGATGAGATCACAACTTACCAACTATAGCCTTGGATTCAATAAAATTCCAATGTACTATGATAACAAAAGCGCTATTGCCTTATAATGTAACAATGTTCAACATTCTCGATCAAAGCATATCGACATCAGATATTACTTCATAAAAGAGCAAGTATAAAATGGAGTCGTCGAGCTTTACTTGGTCAGAACAGAATATCAGTTGGCGGACATCTTCACCAAGGCTCTATGTCGAGAAAGAATTAAATTCCTTATCGACAAGCTGGGGATGAGAAGTTTTACTCCTTAGACTTTGAAAGAACTGGCAGATGAAGCCGAAGAATAGTGGTGGTACCTATTCTTATATCCTCTATATAATATGTATATATATAAAATCACAAAAACACAAAAGATTTCTCATTTTTTATAAAATTTTATAAAAACAAAATACAAAATTAAAAAATCAAAAAAATATAAAAATATAGGTCTCTGGCATTTCTTCTGAAAATCGATAACATTTACGGCCTTAGAAATGTCATTTAATAATGATGCGAGGCTGTAAATGAAGTTCGAGCAGAAGTTCAAAAGTTTTTTAAAAACATGCCAAAAATGGCTTGCTATTATTTCTGATAGCAACCCGGTCATCATCTTAAAGGCAAGTATTTCAAAAGTAAAACTTAACCTCTCAACGGGAATTTATTCTTGGGCATGGTCTACTTTATGACCATGCAAAGGCTTGTGATTACTTTGCATCACAACTCGTGCTTCCTATATTCCATAAGTGTACGTGTTAGTGCGCTTATGTGTTAAAATAAGAGAAATCTTATTTTCTATGGTGTTGTTTTCAAAATTAAATGATTAATATTTGAAAGTCATCTGAAAATCATTTTCAAAGACATTTGACCACTCAAACAACGACTACTGCTCTTTAAATAGAAAACGGGTCAGTGTTTGAGGGGGAGAAAATGTCAAATTTATTCTTCATAAAATCAGTTTGTGATAAAGAAAAAAGGTTTTAAACAATAACGGGTTAACAATTAAAGGGGAGTTAATTAAGTTTAGCTTACGTGAGCCTTAACTGTTATGTGTTTATGCCTTTTAGGAAATAGATAGCAAAAATAAGTTGCTAGGGATAATTGTTAAAAACAATAGGGACTATTTGTGCTATTTGTCAAACCATATTATGCCTATGTTAACTTATGCTAAAGGATATAAAGTTCAGGGGGCATTTATGTCAAAATCTAAAGTTTCAACATAAACACCCCCACCCTTTCCCTCTCGTCACTGTATCAAACACATACACTTAAATTTTTTTTTACCCTCCACACTCATAAAATCGTCACCCTCAAGATCAAAGAACTCAGACCATTTCAAGCATAAGGTACAATTAAGAAAGTATTCCCCACATCCTAAACCATCTATCTCTCAAAGGAATTAAGCTTTTACAATCATTTATGCTCGAAAACCCTAAAACTTGATTTAGGGTTCATAGAAATCAAATGTGAGTGAAATCTAAAATTGAGTAAGGGGTTTTGGTCGTTTAGGGATGCTTATCACTCGTGTAAAACAGTTTTGAATTTGGTTCACTTATGATTGTATTTTATTTAATTCTTGTGTGCGAAATTATGGGAAAATGGGTAGAAATAAGAAAAGTTGCGGGGTGTGTGTTTAGAATGTGTTAGAATCACTTCTTGTATGTGTTAGAGCCTCTAAATCCTATTGTTGATCATAAATGAAACGTACTTACGAGATTTATGTGAATTCGTGTTCACTATGTGCTTTGTAGCAAATTTTGTGCTTTAGAAAATGATTCTTATGATGTTATGTAACACCTCCAAAATAGATCGCAGCGGAATATGGGTCTGAGGGTGGTACTTCAAAGATCAATAACACAAGATATATATAATAACGACCAAAAGGTCGTTTAAAACCGATACATTAGATTTAGCAAATTATTTGTTACAAAAGCCCGAAGCTTTACTTGTTCAAGATACAAATTACAAAGATTCTAGTCCATAACAAATGTTTTCCCAAAATGTAATGCAACCAAATCTTTATGCATGTGACATCCAAAATATAACCACCAATGTATCCCTTGCACCTCGTGCCTTATTGACCTCCTGAAAAACATTGCTTTTAAAACGTCAACAATAATGTTGGTAAATTCATAAGTTTGTAAAATGTATAATGTAGGACCGCAAGATTTCCCCATGATAATGCAACAGATGCAGACATCATAAAATGTAATTACATTTCCCTAAGCTCATGACACTGAAGCTCGACATGTATGAATTGCAATATAAATTGCCAACATTGCTCGTGATGATGTTCTAACCCACAACATCCTATGTCCGACATGGTATACGTTCGTTGTCCAGCAAACCGACACAATGAGCATGACTCACCCGAACGGGGATGTCAATCCTAATGATTGGCTATTTTTACACCATATATATAATATATAATAAAATATAAAATATATATAATCTAAAAACAACTATCAATGAAACCGAGAAGTAGTATAGAGTGTTCGCGGGTCGTTTATCCCCAACGAGGCTGGAATGGAAAATCGATACAGTCGAAGATTTGAGTATGAAGGAAGGAATTGATTTGAGACAATTGCTAAGATACATGTATGAATGTCTTATGATGCCCAAAAAAGTGCTAAATCTAAAAACTTAAATTTGAGGCGAATTAGTCAATACATGAAGGAGGCGAATTAGTGTTGCCTTTTGGAGGCGAATTAATTTTGCCTTCAGAAGGCGAATTAATTTTTCCATTAGGAGGCGAATTAATTCTGCCTTCAGGAGGCGAATTAATTTTCCCCCTTAAGGAGGCGAATTAGTGGTATTCCTTTAGGAGGCGAATTAGTAACTTCACTTAAGGAGGCAAATTAGTAGTTTTACTTAAGGAGGCAAATTAGTAGTTTTCCTAAGGAGGCGAATTAATTGTTGCTCTTAAGGAGGCAAATTAGTGGTTTTGCTTAAGGAGGCGAATTAGTTTAGTTTCTTTAGGAGGCGATTTAAAACATAGTTTAGGTAGCTAATTAAAATTGGTTAATTATGCAATCTAGACAACGTTTGATAAATGCCTGTCTATCATTAAACTGAATGCCTTGTAGTGTCATATATAAACTTGGTTATATATAAACTGTATTGGCAAACTCTTAGCAGAAACACGACTTCTAAAACATAACAAATTGAACTGGACAATGCCCTTGTGGCCCCTGAGAACCGTCATGTCATTGGCAAATGCAACATGCGGATCAACCCAGGAATGAAGCCAAAAGAACCCACTTATCAAGTAGCGTTGGATGCACTTGCTCTTAGTACATGATATCCTACATTCCTTATCACAGCTAAAGTCCTTGTCACCTACATGCATCATTTTTGGGCTACCATCATCAAGCACAAATCATCATATCAATTCAAGATAGACATGAAAAGATTCCCTGTGAATGTTGAAGTACTCAGAGAAATTCTCAACATTTGTCCTAAGGTTCCGGGTAAAGAGTTTGATGAACCACGTACTGAAGAAGAAGCTTTATCTTTCATCCATGAACTTGGTCACTCTGGAGAGATAAGGTATATCACTGATGTAGTTGTTGATCATCTACACCAACCATGGAGAACTTTTGCATCTATCATCAACAAGTGTCTTTATGGAAAAGTCTCTGGTCTTGACAAGATACGACTCTCTAGAGTTCAAATACATTGGGGAATGTACTACAAGAAGAATCTAGACTTTGTCGCTTTAATCTGGGAGGACTTGGCCTACCAAATTGACAACATATATTCAAAGAAGCAAGACAAGATGTTATATCCAATATTCACAAAGATAATCATTCACCACTTTCTAACTAAACATAAGTCTATATCATGGAGAAACAAGATGTTCATGCACACTGCTAAGGATGATAGTGTACTGGGTACCATGAGGTTCGTCTCCAGACATGCAAACACTTAAATATATGGTGAAATCCTTCCTTAAGCAATGACAAATCAAGCCCTGCTGGACTCTGATGCCTACAAAACTTACTATGCAATTGCTTCAGGAGCTGAACCCCCAATGTCAAGGAAAAGCCAAAAGAAATCCGATTCAGCCATATCATATGAGGAATCTCCTTCCAAGAAGAAGTCTCCTAAAGTTAAGAAAGTTTCTACTGCCAAACCTAAACCTACTAAGAAGAAGGCACCAGTTAAGGCTGACAGAGGCAAGGGTTTGAATGTACTTTCAAAAGTATCTCTTTCTGAAGCTGCTCAACTCAAGGAGGCTACTAAACGAAGCAAGAAAGACTTTCATATCTCACAAGCAAGTGGCCCAGGTGATGGAACTGATTTTGAATCAGGGGATCCTGATGAGCAACATCTCAAGACGACTGGTGCAGATAAAGGAACTGGTACTATACTAGGGGTTCCCAATGTACCCAAATACAAATCTGAAAGTGAGAAAGAGTCTTGGGGTGACAGTGGAGAAGAAGATGAAGATGATGAAAATGATTCTGAAGATAAAAGTGATAATGGTGACGATGATGATGATGGTAATGATGATGATAATGCTAATTATGATGATAACTAAGAAGGTGATGACACGAATAATGATGACGAAGAGACTGATAGTGATAGAACTGAGTCAGACAGAATCAAGATTCCTGTTCTCAATCAGTCTAGGACTGAATACTATAAAGAAGAAGAAAAGATTGATGATGAAGAAATGATGGATGAAGAAGAAGATGATGAGATCACTAAGGAGCTGTATGATGATGTGAATGTAAATTTGGGAAATGAAGATACTGATATGACCAATGCTGATCAAGGTGCCTCAGAACAACAAAATGTTTCTCAAGAATCTGGGTTTGAGCAAGTAGAGGAAGACGCTCATGTGACACTTACTCCGGTCCTTGACACACAGAAGGCTGATGAACTTGTACAAAGTTCTTCTGTCTCCTCCGACTTTACAAGCAAGCTCCTAAATCTTGAGAATCCTTCTCCAGCTAATAATGACATTACTTCATTGATGGAAACCTCAACTCGTCATGCAATGGCAGTTCCTGAGATTACATCCGGTTTCACTATAACTATTCCTCTACCACCTCTGT